>JAVIAB010000159.1:24900201-25207701 GCA_032433765.1 Megaustenia siamemsis | reverse complement strand
GCCTGTTCTGTTGAACAAGTGTTCTTGTAGGTCTTCTATTTGTCCATGTATTAGTGCCTGTTCTGTTGAACAAGTGTTCTTGTAGGTCTTCTATTTGTCCATGTATTAGTGCCTGTTCTGTTGAACAAGTGTTCTTGTAGGTCTTCTATTTGTCCATGTATTAGTGCCTGTTCTGTTGAACAAGTGTTCTTGTAGGTCTTCTATTTGTCCATGTATTAGTGCCTGTTCTGTTGAACAAGTCTTCTTGTAGGTCTTCTATTTGTCCATGTATTAGTGCCTGTTCTGTTGAACAAGTCTTCTTGTAGGTCTTCTATTTGTCCATGTATTAGTGCCTGTTCTGTTGAACAAGTGTTCTTGTAGGTCTTCTATTGTTCCATGTATTAGTGCCTGTTCTGTTGAACAAGTGTTCTTGTAGGTCTTCTATTTGTCCATGTATTAGTGCTTGTTCTGTTGAACAAGTGTTCTTGTAGGTCTTCTATTTGTCCATGTATTAGTGCCTGTTCTGTTGAACAAGTGTTCTTGTAGGTCTTCTATTTGTCCATGTATTAGTGCCTGTTCTGTTGAACAAGTGTTCTTGTAGGTCTTCTATTTTCCATGTATTAGTGCCTGTACTGTTGAACAAGTGTTCTTGTAGCTCTTCTATTTGTCCATGTATTAGTGCCTGTTCTGTTGAACAAGTGTTCTTGTAGGTCTTCTATTTGTCCATGTATTAGTGCCTGTTCTGTTGAACAAGTGTTCTTGTAGGTCTTCTATTTGTCCATGTATTAGTGCCTGTTCTGTTGAACAAGTGTTCTTGTAGGTCTTCTATTTGTCCATGTATTAGTGCCTGTTCTGTTGAACAAGTGTTCTTGTAGGTCTTCTATTTGTCCATGTATTAGTGCCTGTTCTGTTGAACAAGTGTTCTTGTAGGTCTTCTATTTGTCCATGTATTAGTGCCTGTTCTGTTGAACAAGTGTTCTTGTAGGTCTTCTATTTGTCCATGTATTAGTGCCTGTTCTGTTGAACAAGTCTTCTTGTAGGTCTTCTATTTGTCCATGTATTAGTGCCTGTTCTGTTGAACAAGTGTTCTTGTAGGTCTTCTATTGTTCCATGTATTAGTGCCTGTTCTGTTGAACAAGTGTTCTTGTAGGTCTTCTATTTTCCATGTATTAGTGCTTGTTCTGTTGAACAAGTGTTCTTGTAGGTCTTCTATTTGTCCATGTATTAGTGCCTGTTCTGTTGAACAAGTGTTCTTGTAGGTCTTCTATTTTTCCATGTATTAGTGCCTGTTCTGTTGAACAAGTGTTCTTGTAGGTCTTCTATTTTTCCATGTATTAGTGCCTGTACTGTTGAACAAGTGTTCTTGTAGGTCTTCTATTTGTCCATGTATTAGTGCCTGTTCTGTTGAACAAGTGTTCTTGTAGGTCTTCTATTTGTCCATGTATTAGTGCCTGTTCTGTTGAACAAGTGTTCTTGTAGGTCTTCTATTTGTCCATGTATTAGTGCCTGTTCTGTTGAACAAGTGTTCTTGTAGGTCTTCTATTTGTCCATGTATTAGTGCCTGTTCTGTTGAACAAGTGTTCTTTTAGGTCTTCTATTTGTCCATGTATTAGTGCCTGTTCTGTTGAACAAGTGTTCTTGTAGGTCTTCTATTTGTCCATGTATTAGTGCCTGTTCTGTTGAACAAGTGTTCTTGTAGGTCTTCTATTTGTCCATGTATTAGTGCCTGTTCTGTTGAACAAGTGTTCTTGTAGGTCTTCTATTTGTCCATGTATTAGTGCCTGTTCTGTTGAACAAGTCTTCTTGTAGGTCTTCTATTTGTCCATGTATAGTGCCTGTTCTGTTGAACAAGTGTTCTTGTAGGTCTTCTATTTGTCCATGTATTAGTGCCTGTGCTGTGAACAAGTGTTCTTGTAGGTCTTCTATTTGTCCATGTATTAGTGCCTGTTCTGTTGAACAAGTGTTCTTGTAGGTCTTCTATTTTTCCATGTATTAGTGCCTGTTCTGTTGAACAAGTGTTCTTGTAGGTCTTCTATTTGTCCATGTATTAGTGCCTGTTCTGTTGAACAAGTGTTCTTGTAGGTCTTCTATTTATCCATGTATTAGTGCCTGTGCTGTTGAACAAGTGTTCTTGTAGGTCTTCTATTTGTCCATGTATTAGTGCCTGTTCTGTTGAACAAGTGTTCTTGTAGGTCTTCTACTTGTCCATGTATTAGTGCCTGTTCTGTTGAACAAGTGTTCTTGTAGGTCTTCTATTTGTCCATGTATTAGTGCCTGTTCTGTTGAACAAGTGTTCTTGTAGGTCTTCTATTTGTCCATGTATTAGTGCCTGTTCTGTTGAACAAGTGTTCTTGTAGGTCTTCTATTTGTCCATGTATTAGTGCCTGTTCTGTTGAACAAGTGTTCTTGTAGGTCTTCTATTTGTCCATGTATTAGTGCCTGTTCTGTTGAACAAGTGTTCTTGTAGGTCTTCTATTTGTCCATGTATTAGTGCCTGTTCTGTTGAACAAGTGTTCTTGTAGGTCTTCTATTTGTCCATGTATTAGTGCCTGTTCTGTTGAACAAGTGTTCTTGTAGGTCTTCTATTTGTCCATGTATTAGTGCCTGTTCTGTTGAACAAGTGTTCTTGTAGGTCTTCTATTTGTCCATGTATTAGTGCCTGTTCTGTTGAACAAGTGTTCTTGTAGGTCTTCTATTTGTCCATGTATTAGTGCCTGTTCTGTTGAACAAGTGTTCTTGTAGGTCTTCTATTTGTCCATGTATTAGTGCCTGTTCTGTTGAACAAGTCTTCTTGTAGGTCTTCTATTTGTCCATGTATTAGTGCCTGTTCTGTTGAACAAGTGTTCTTGTAGGTCTTCTATTTGTCCATGTATTAGTGCCTGTTCTGTTGAACAAGTGTTCTTGTAGGTCTTCTATTTGTCCATGTATTAGTGCCTGTTCTGTTGAACAAGTGTTCTTGTAGGTCTTCTATTTGTCCATGTATTAGTGCCTGTTCTGTTGAACAAGTGTTCTTGTAGGTCTTCTATTTGTCCATGTATTAGTGCCTGTTCTGTTGAACAAGTGTTCTTGTAGGTCTTCTATTTGTCCATGTATTAGTGCCTGTTCTGTTGAACAAGTGTTCTTGTAGGTCTTCTATTTGTCCATGTATTAGTGCCTGTTCTGTTGAACAAGTGTTCTTGTAGGTCTTCTATTTGTCCATGTATTAGTGCCTGTTCTGTTGAACAAGTGTTCTTGTAGGTCTTCTATTTGTCCATGTATTAGTGCCTGTTCTGTTGAACAAGTGTTCTTGTAGGTCTTCTATTTGTCCATGTATTAGTGCCTGTTCTGTTGAACAAGTGTTCTTGTAGGTCTTTATTTGTTCCATGATTAGTGCCTGTTCTGTTGAACAAGTGTTCTTGTAGGTCTTCTATTGTTCCATGTATTAGTGCCTGTTCTGTTGAACAAGTGTTCTTGTAGGTCTTCTATTTGTCCATGTATTAGTGCCTGTTCTGTTGAACAAGTGTTCTTGTAGGTCTTCTATTTGTCCATGTATTAGTGCCTGTTCTGTTGAACAAGTGTTCTTGTAGGTCTTCTATTTGTCCATGTATTAGTGCCTGTTCTGTTGAACAAGTGTTCTTGTAGGTCTTCTATTTGTCCATGTATTAGTGCCTGTTCTGTTGAACAAGTGTTCTTGTAGGTCTTCTATTTGTCCATGTATTAGTGCCTGTGCTGTTGAACAAGTCTTCTTGTAGGTCTTCTATTTGTCCATGTATTAGTGCCTGTTCTGTTGAACAAGTGTTCTTGTAGGTCTTCTATTTGTCCATGTATTAGTGCCTGCTCTGTTGAACAAGTGTTCTTGTAGGTCTTCTATTTGTCCATGTATTAGTGCCTGTGCTGTTGAACAAGTGTTCTTGTAGGTCTTCTATTTGTCCATGTATTAGTGCCTGTGCTGTTGAACAAGTGTTCTTGTAGGTCTTCTATTTGTCCATGTATTAGTGCCTGTTCTGTTGAACAAGTGTTCTTGTAGGTCTTCTATTTGTCCATGTATTAGTGCCTGTTCTGTTGAACAAGTGTTCTTGTAGGTCTTCTATTTGTCCATGTATTAGTGCCTTTTCGTCCGCAAATAAAAGCTCGTTGATCTCCTCTTCTGACTCTTATGGGTTGGCTAACTTGTATATATAGTCCATGTATGTAATAAATAATGGGGGGGGGGGGGGGAGAAGGGGGAATAGTACGTACACCTGATATAACTTCGATGTGGTATCTGTAGCATGCTGCTGTTCTGACTGTGCAGCTGCTGCTGTTCTGACTGTGCAGCTGCTGTTTATGTAGAGACTTTTAATTAGGTTGGTTAGGTTTGCTATGTCGAATGGTTTTGCTTTCAACTTGAGTAGTATAATCCTATCACTGTATGTCGTGTGTACTTATATATTTTTGTAGCTCTCTTTTTTATCAGTATTCTTACCCCCCTTTGATGTTCTGTTGTGTTTCCTGAGTATATAAATGAATATTTTTCGTCCTCCATGTACCCACATTCTTTTCATCTTGTCTCTGATATGCCTAAAATATCTATATTTATTCGTTCTGTTTCTTGAATCAGATTTTCCAATTTCCCGTGATCAGTTAACTGAATATATATATATATATATATATATATATATATATATATTATATATATATATATAAATATATATATCTTGCTTATTCCTTGCATTGACAGATTTGCTCAGTGTATAGATTGAACTAGCTTGGTGATAGGATACATCCTATCTTATTCCTCTTTTTATATCAATGGGTGTAGAGTTATATTTATTATTGACATTTGCTCCCGGTATAGATTACATATTAGTCGTATGTCCATGTCATCTTTGCTACTTGATTTACTTCGTAAGTTAGATACAATATCAGCCTTTATACTGTTAATATAATTCGTATTTTCTGATAGACTTGAAAACACTGTTTAAATATTGTTGATAGCTGGCTTGATAAGTAACTACTACAGCGGCGATTTTTGTATAGTTGATTCACTTTGGCTCGTTGATTTCTATTAGTGTTGTAATGCTGTTATTGTTTGGTCCCTACTGTCGGGCATCTGTAGTGAAATGTATGACGCATTCATGCTCGCAGAGAGCTGTCCTTTGACGAATGATTCAGCGGCGACCCGAAAAAGCAGTGGGCCTTTGGGAGAGAAAATGTAGATAAAACTCTACTGTGATCGATCCGGCCCAGGCGTTTTGTTCTTGTGCATGGCTTTCACTGAGGTCGTCAAATCCCCGAGTGTTATATCAGCGTTCAATGATTGGTTGTCTGTTTCTGTCAATAACTTTGTGTGTTGCATACATTTCTTTTACGTCTTCCCGTGTGTCTCTTGTTTATAGAGCTTCCGGTAGTAATACTCGAAAGCTTTGACAATCTTTGCTGTGTCCGTTTGTTTATTCTTCTTCTACGATCATTTCTCTTTAAATCTATGACTCCGGACTCTCTTATGATGGTAATCTTCCTCTCTCTTTAGCTAATTTGTCTGCGCGTTCGTTTCCGTGTACATTACAGTGTAATGGTACCCACTGAATGACTACTCTCTGGAAGTTGTTGCACAGCTGGTAAGGTTTGTTCTCAAGTCATCTAGCTCACTTTTCCTGAGGATTTTAGAGCTGTTAGGACTGACAGTGCATCAGTCAGTATCACCAATATCTTGTGCACGTTACTTTTGTGTTGGATAGCAAGTTTTGCAGCGTCTTTGAGGGCCTTTGGGAGAGAAAATGTAGATAAAACTCTACTGTGAATCGATCCGGCCCAGGCGTTTGTTCTTGTGCATGGCTTTCACTGAGGTCGTCAAATCCCGAGTGTTATATCAGCGTTCAATGATTGGTTGTCTGTTTCTGTCAATAACTTTGTGTGTTGCATACATTTGTCTTTTACGTCTTCCGTGTGTCTTCTTGTTTATAGAGCTTCCGGTAGTAATACTCGAAAGCTTGACAATCTTTGCTGTGTCCGTTTGTTTATTCTTCTTCTACGATCATTTCTCTTTAAATCTATGACTCCGGACTCTCTTATGATGGTAATCTTCCTCTCTCTTTAGCTAATTTGTCTGCGCGTTCGTTTCCGTGTACATTACAGTGTAATGGTACCCACTGAATGACTACTCTCTGGAAGTTGTTGCACAGCTGGTAAGGTTTGTTCTCAAGTCATCTAGCTCACTTTTCCTGAGGATTTTAGAGCTGTTAGGACTGACAGTGCATCAGTCAGTATCACCAATATCTTGTGCACGTTACTTTTGTGTTGGATAGCAAGTTTTGCAGCGTCTTTGAGGGCTTCAGTTTCTTCTTTAAAGTAGTTTAAGAATTTCCCAGTAGCTATTGACTTGGTGATCTCTTCTTGGTTATTCAGCCTCAAAAACACACCCCTCCTCCATTTCTGGTGGCGTTTGTAGCAGAGCCATCTGTGTATATGTGTGAAGTTTGTGGAAAGTCTAGCGTGTAAATTTACTATTTTTAGTGATTTCATGGTCGTTCCATCAAAAAGTGGCTGGGGGTGAAACTCATAAAAGTGATTTTTTATTCAAAATCTTGCTATGAGGATGTCTAATATGAAGTTTTGGGAAAACCTAGAGGTTAAATTTTAATTTTTTTTTTTTTTTTTTTTTTTTAGAGTTTCATAGGCGTATCCCTAAAAAAATGATCAACGGGTAAAAATTCAAAAAATGATTTTTAAGTAAATTTTTGCTACGGGGATGCCTAAAATAAAGTTTGAGGTAAGCCTAGAGGTTAAATTTTTTTTTAACAGTTTCATAGGCGTATCCATAAAAAAATGGCTGGGGGTGAAATTCATAAAAGTGATTTTTATTCAAAATCTTGCTATGAGGATGTCTAATATGAAGTTTGAAGTAGGCCTCTAGAGTGTAAATTTACTATTTTTAGTGATTTCACTCTCTCTGCGATCAAGACTCAGAGTAGGATTCCAGACTCTTTCATGAAATCAGCTGTCTGTTTAAGTGAATCGATTGCCCCATATAGTTTTTCTTCCAGGGAGGTGGGCGTGGACCACATTTCTCTTATCATGAATGTGTACTGGGGACAATCCTGTAGGACATGTTTTGTAGTCATAGTGTCCAGTGTACAGTGGCATAGGCTGGTTGTACCTATTTTGAATTTGGTGAACATGTGATTTCTAATTCTATTGTGACCAGTGCGTAGGCGAAGTATGATGACTTGATCCCTCCTTGATAGTTGATGGTATCCGTCCCCTCGTTATGCTTTTGGGTGTTCTCGTTTCCATTTTCATGGCACTGGCCTTTGAGGATGGATTTGGGCTTAATCATAACTGAGCGGATGGTTTCTCCTATGGTAATCTCCCACCCTCTTTAGCTGATTTGTCTGCGCGTTCGTTCCCGTGTTATTACAGTGTGATGGTATCACTGAATGACTACTCTTTGGGAAAAGCAAACCCTCACGTGGGAAACAACATACAAGAGGAAAAGAGGCCGACCCAGAGAGACACTGGGGAGAACATTGATGAGAGAGGTAAGAGCAGCAGGAATCAGCTCCACATGTGCATGTAGTTGAGGTACGATCTTGAATTTTGTAGACACGTGATTGTGGAGTCAATTGTGTCCTGTTCTAATGCGTATAATGATAACTTGTTCCTTTCTATTCATATAATGAAAGGCATCCTGATTTGGAGCATTTGGTCTTCTGATTGATTGATTATCTGTATCTTACGATGGTATGTAACCGGCGCATCTGGTTGTGTGCCTGTTGTACCTTCTTTTGAAAGCTAATCTGCTCTCTAGTTTTTATGGTATTGCATAGTGAGATGGGATCCACTGCAATGCAATCCTATGGTGTTTGTAGAGTTCAGTCAATAAAGTTTGCAGATTAGCAACTTTCTGGATTGCAGTGCCTGGAGCATTGATCTTCGATCTGTCAAAACTTTATTGCTTGCATTTCTGTTTCGTAATTGTGATAATATTTGCCTGTTGCTATTTTTTCCATATCCCTAGGTTATTTGTTGGGTACTCTATGTAGACCCCTGCTTCCCTTTCTCTTCTATATATTGATCGAGTCACCGCACAGAGACATTATAAACACCCTATATAACACTTGTTACTACAAGTTGATAAACCATTCAGAACATGATTCTCAATTAAAAAAAAAAAAAGAATGACTGTCTCTCAATTTTAATGCTTGAGATGTAATTGTCTATCGCTATTTTCATAACAGGATTTTAAGCTGCTTTTATTTTCATATTAGCATTATTAACTGTTTCTTTCTTAATAGTAGGACTTTTAAATGTATCTCTTTTCATATTAAAATTTTTAACTGCTTTTATCTTCATGCTAGTATTTTAAATTGTCTCTCTGGTATTTCTAGAATTTTCAAAAGGTTAACTTTTGATGTTAGAAATATAAACTCTCTCAACTCTCTTAAATCCTACATTTTAATCTCTATCTATTAATGCTAGAAATGTAAAATGCCTCTCTCATTCTCTTTCTTCTATCTATATAATGTTTAATATATAAACTGCATCTCTCATTTTCGCTCTTTCTCTCTCTCTCTCTCTCTCTCTCTCTCTCTCTCTATCTTAATGTTAGGATTTTATACTGCCTCTCTATATACCTCTCCAATGACATGAATTATGTGCAATTGTCTAACTCCAACTCCTCTCCCTTTTTCTACTACAATTTTTAATTTTCAATTGCATAATATATTACTAGTGTTTTTTTTACCTCTCTCTCTCTCTCTCGCTCTCTCTCTCTCTCTCTAACATTATCTCTTATAAACTTATATGCTTTAGAAATTAAAATGCATCTTCCTTTATTAAAAGGGACGCAACTCCTGTTATATTGATAGTTAAGAATGTTTAAAAGTCGATATATAGTAATTGTAAATTGTCAAAACTTTTATATATGTGCATATTGTTTCCCAGAAAATAATTTTCTCATAAAGTGTGCAAGAAATTAAAAAATTTTTATATGAAATTGCAAATCCTAAAGTATCTAATTAAAGAAATGTACCTCTCATTAATTTGTAGTGCAAATATTAATTATTTATACTTTCTCTAACAGATTAAAAGTTATCTTCCTTTGCTCACAAAAAAAGTCAACTTCTGTCATAACTAAGAAAACGTGGCTATATAAAGTTCGGTGCAATGAACATATTTGTGAATTTACGTGAAATTGTAAATAAAATTTGTATTAATCATCTAGATACTACTGCTGTTGGCTGCCTTGTATAAGATAAAGAAGCTGTTCACGCGATGAAGCTGTGTTTACAGCATGTGTTCAAAATATCCAGCACAGGCCTCAAGATATTCTGAAACTTGTCTCTTACTATTTTCGAAAACCTTCTGGATTTATATATCTATCTTTCGTTCGCCTGAAGTATTGTCTATAACTGCAATGTCGTTTCTTGTATAAATGTTACCGTCTTTTGTCATTCTTGCAGTGGTGCATATAGTCTTGTCTGTAGTGTTGTATTAATGGTATAAGTGGACTTTCCTCAGTCTACTATATTCGGTGCATTCTTGAAATATGCGTTCCGCTGTCTGGGGCGCCTGTCCATATTACATGTAGTTGATGTAACGATCTTGAATTTTGTAGACACGTGACTGTGGAGAAAATTGTGTCCTGTTCTAATGCGTATAAATGATAACCTTTCCCATCTATTCATATAATGAAATGCATCCAGATTTGGAGCATTTGGTCTTCTGATTGATTTGATTATCTGTACCTTATGATGGTATGTAACCGGCGCATCTGGTTGTGTGCCTGTTTTACCTTCTTTTGAAAGTTGATCTGCTCTCTAGTTTTCTGGTATTCCATAGTGAGATGGGATCCACTGCAAGGCAATCCTATGGTGTTTGTAGAGTTCAGTCAATAAAGTTTGAAGATTAGCAACTTTCTGGATTGCAGTGCCTGGAGCACAGATCTTGCATCTGTCAAAATCTCTACAGGTTGTGGGCTAAGATTACTGTTCTGCAGTTTTTCTATTGCTAATTTTATTGCTTGCATTTCTGCATCGTAATTGTGATAATATTTCCCTGTTGCTATCTTTTCCATATCCCTAGTGTTATTTTTGGTACCTATGTAGACCCCTGCTTCCCCTTTCTTTTCTATATATTGACCGAGTCACCGCACAGAGACATTAAAACACCCTATATAACACTTGTTACTACAAGTTTGATAAACTATTCAGAACTTGATTCTCAATTAATAAATAAAAAAAGAATGACTGTCTCTCAATTTTAATGCTTGAGATGTAATTGTCTATCGCTATTTTCATAACATGATTTTAAGCTGCTTTCATTTTCATATTAGCATTATTAACTGTTTCTTTCTTAGTAGTAGGACTTTTAAATGTATCTCTTTACATATTAAAATTTTAAACTGCTTTTTTTCTTCATGCTAGTATTTTAAATTATCTCCTGGTCATTCTAGAATTTTCAAAAGGTTAACTTTGATGTTAGAAATATAAACTCTCTCAACTCTCTTAAATCTACATTTTAATCTCTATCTATTAATGCTAGAAATTTAAAATGCCTATCTCTCATTCTCTTTCTTCTATCTATAACTTAATGTTTAATATATATAACTGCATCTCTCATTTTCGCTCTTTCTCTCTCTCTCTCTTAATGTTAGGATTTTATACTGCCTCTCTACCTCTCCAATGACATGAGTTATGTGCAATTGTCTAACTCCAACTCCTCTCCCTTTTTCAATTACATTTTTTTAATTTTCAACTGCATAATATATTACTATAGCTCGTTTCAAATCATGTGCCCAACTTTTAAAATCGATATCTTTTTAACCTTTTTAATTTTTTCAAAATTTGCATGTAAAGTTATAATGATTAGAACCCAACAGGGAATTAATTTCATTAAAAAAAAACATTTGGTTATTTTTGTTGCTTATTGATTTATATAAATTTATAACGACCCATTGATGTAGTCAAAACTTAATGTTTACAGTATTTTAAGTTAAAAATAGCGATTAAAAATCCATACACGGTAAATTACGTTTTTGCACGCTTTCCACGTGGTTTCTGACACAATTAGACACTTGTAGAAAACACGAGCATTGTGTGTTCCATTTCCGTTCATTCATAGGTGAGACGTGGAACAATAACATTTATCATGAGTCTTAAAATGAAATTCTGCAGTTTACAAAACATCGCAATAAAAATGTATGACTATTTTTGCAAAGAGGCTAAACGAGGAAGATTATTTCATTCTTTAGAAAACCCTGAGAATAGGACAAGACACATTTTGGATTTATCTAAACGGTCATTTAATCGCTGGATTCAAGCACGTGACCGTCAATGTTCAAAATATACAAAATCACAAGGAAGAGCAAAAATGTTGGATAATTTCGACAGTGAACTTATTAGAAGTGAAATTCGCAAAATGTTGGGTATGAATGAAACTGTTACAATAAGAAAATTAAAAGTATCGCTGAAAAAGAACAACAGTATTGAAATATCAAAGTCTACATTATGGAGGAATGTGAGAGCTGCAGGCTTTACATTCAGAAAGTATTCCAATGGACGAAACATCATCTGTGAGAAGCCACATATAGTAGTCATGAGAAGCAAGTACTTACGTGAAGTAAAAGAGGTGCGCAAGCAAGGTTATGATATTGTGTACTTGGATGAAACATGGATCAATGCTCACCACACTAACCAAAGGGAATGGCAGTCATCAGATGGAAAGATTAAGAGATTAATACCTAGCAGCAAAGGACAGCGCTTGATAATTGCTCATGCAGGTAGTCGACAACATGGACTAATACAGAATGCAGAGCTCATTTTTCTTTCAAAATCCATAGACAATCGGGATTATCACTCTGAGATGAATGGTCACATATTTAGACATTGGATTGAAAATTCTGTTCTCCCATCACTAGATCGACCATCTTGCCTAATAATGGACAATGCAGCGTACCACAACATTGTTGCACTTGAAGATAAAGTCCCGACGTCATCCAGTACAAAAGATGCTATTAAGATATGGCTCACAAAGGAGCACATACAATTTAATAACATGTACTTAAAACCTGAATTACTATCTCTAGTAAAGCAAAAACAGAGGACAAAGATTTTTCAAATAGATAAGATTATCCAAGAGCACGGTCATATAAGTTTGAGGCTGCCACCTTACCATGCTCATTTAAATCCAATAGAACTAATCTGGGCAAAATTAAAAGGACAAGTGGCAGATGAAAATACAACATTCAAAATATGCGATGTAAAGACAAAGATTATTGGGCTAAATGTGAAGACCACGTCTTAAAACAGGAAGAGGAATATTGGAAAAATGATGGTTTGTGGAATGTTCAACCCCAAACAGTTATTAATCTTTTAGACTCGTCTGATTCAGAATGAAAGTATATAGCCCCCACAATGTTGGCCCCTATATTACCTTAAATTAGTTCAACAAACGGTCCTTTTCAGGACCACACAACTATGAAAATTGGACATACAGGTATACCTTGATATTATCGTCCGTCCTCGAACTGAGCAGACAATAATTCTCCTGGTGTTTTGTTTTATCCGTTATTTCCCCATTACGGCCACGCCTTTACCTAGTGAAAATTAATCATAGACCAGCAACTACGGTAATTTCTATTCTTTAGGGCTTCACAATTTACAATTTTGACAAACATCAAAGAAATATCGCCGCTTTAAGAAAACTGCAGCTGCAAGATATTTGTTAAATATACATTTAAAGGGTCTTTTGCATTCTAATAACATTTGGAAAATTTCAAAAGTTTTAACAAACGGTTAGAGAGTAATAGCGTTTTGAAGTTGGGCAGATGATTTGAAACGAGCTATAGCCCTGTAACTGTTCTCATTTCTGTTTCTCGGTAGCCTAGTTAGGAAAACCACCCGACTGGGCTACCAACGTTCGGACAACCCGTGTTCGATTCCCACCGGAAGCAGGATGAGTTGTACTCATGCTTGGAAAAAAATAATGCCACGGTCGACCCGGCCGCTGGCACAAATGGGTATCTGGGTAGTACTCTGGAAGGTGTGGAATGCCACTCGCATCGTGAGTTTCGAAGCTTGAAGCAACACTGTCAAGAAGTCTTCGAACACTTCTAGATGAGCGGCGAGCACATATGGGTGAAAACTCACGTGCTTAGACGCCGATTCAAGTCTCGTACTTTACATTTACTTTAACTGTTCTCTTGTGTATTTTTAGATCTACAGAACAACTAGCTAGATGACTTGAAAACAGCCCTAGACCAATCCAGTAGATACCATCACATTGTAATATACAAGAGAATGAATGTGCAGACAAGCTAGCCAGCAAATGAGATTACCATAAGAGAACAATCTGGTCTGTTATGAAGAAGCTAAATCTATCACCAAAGGCCAGTATCATGAAAAATGGAAATAGTAACACCCAAAGCATAACGAGAGGGACAGATACCTCCAACTATAAAAGAGAGAACAAGTCATCATACTTTGTATTCACTCTGGCCAGAACAAAATGAGAATCCACATGTTCACCAAACTCAATGTAGGAACTACCAGTCTTTGCATTTCTGTACCCTGGAAGGCGTGACAACAAAACACGTTCTACGGGATTGCCCTGTACATTGGCCAGAAAATTGCAGCTGCAAGATATTTGTTAAATATACATTTAAAGGGTCTTTTGCATTCTAATAACATAATATATACATATATAACTGGACAATGGGGTCCACGTCCAATAAATTAGAAGAGAAAGTATAAGGGACAACATAATCACTGAAGCAGACAGCAGCTTTCATAAGGGAGTCTGGAATCCCAGCCTGAATGCACGATTCACGAAGGAGAAGAAGATATCTACACTCTGAGCAAAACATACACGTTCTCCCTTGCGCGAGTTTTCTTATGTGCATTTAGTGCTCTCCAAGTTTGCCTGATTTCTCCATTCTCTTTCATCTTCTTCTTCTACCTTTTTTTTTTAGCTCCCAGTGGAGCATAGGTCTTCAACAAACACTTTCCAAGTCGTTCTGTTTTTTGCCATTCTTTTAAGATCATTCCATGTCTTCCCCATCATCTTCATCTCTGCTTCTATCTGTCTTCTCCAAGAATTCCTTGGTCTTCCTCTTTGTCTTTTCCCCTGGGGATTCCAAAAAAGGGCCTGTTGTGTAATACTCTCAGTTGGCTTCCGTAGTGTGTGTCCTATCCAGCGCCATCGTCTTCGCTGTATCTCTTTATCCACTGGTATTTGACTGGTACATTTCCATAATTCTATGTTAGTGATTTGTCCTGCCATTTCCATCCTTTATCTGCGTAAGCATCCATTAATGAAAGTCTGTATCTTTGTGATTGTCAATTTTGTGTTCTCCATGTTTCACAGCCATATAATAGGACCGACTTAACATTGAGTTGAAAATTTTTATTTTTGTATTTAACCTAATTTCGTTGGATTTCCATATGTTTCCCAGTGCAATGAAAGCTCCTCTTGCTTTTGATATCCTTATTTTGGTATCATTTTCTGTTCCTCCTCTTTATCTATATTACTGCCCAGATATATGTAAGATTGTACGTCTAGTAGAGGTATTTCTCCTAGTTTTATTTGGTTATTGCCAACTGTATTAATTCTCATAATGTTGGTCTTATCTCTATTAATCTTTAGTCCTAGCTGTTGTGATCTCTCATCAAGTATGCTCATTTTATCCTGCATCTGTTGATGGCTGTGTGATAGGAGAGCTATGTCATCAGCAAAGTCTAAATCATCAAGTTGTTTGGTCAGTGACCACTGGATCCATTTCTGTTGTTTTGAGTTATTTTCATAATCCAATCTATGGCCAGTAGAAAGAGAAATGAGACAGAAGGCATCCTGCCTTACTGTTCTTATTTCAAATGCTTCTGTAAGATGTCCTTCATGCACCACACTACATTTTGTTCCTTCATACATTGTTTTTATCATGTTAATAAACTTTATGGGGATTCCGTAATGACTCAGCAACTTCCAAAGCATTCTTCTGTCTAAACTATCAAATGCCTTTTCGTAATCTATGAATCCAATATAAAGTGGGGATTTTAGTTCTAAACTTTGTTCAACTATTATACGTAGAGTAGTTATTTGATCAGCACATGATCTGTTCTTCCTAAAACCTGCTTGTTCATCTCTCAAATGTTTCTCTATAGCCTCTTTTAGTCTCTCCAGAATGATTCTGCTAATATTTTTCCTGGCACTGATAGTAGCATAATTCCCCTATAATTTGTGCACTCCTGTAAACTTCCTTTCTTTGGTAGTTTGATCATATAACCTTCTTCCAGTCTTTAGGTATTTCTTCCCTCTCCCAAATTTTATCTAATAGATTATGTAGCATCTTGGTAGAGGTGTTAATATCTGCTTTGATGGCTTCCGAAGGAATTTCATCTGGTCCTGTGGCTTTACCATTTTTTCATAGTTTGATGGCTTTCATTATTTCTTCTTGCTTGGTTTTCCACAGTTAATGTGTAACTCTTCTTCTGCTGGTAGTATATCTGGAGGATTATTTGAGCTGGGTCTGTTCAAAAGTTCTTCAAAGTGCTCTTTCCATCTCTCCATTTGTTCCCTTATATTACTAAGCAGATTTCCTTTCTTATCTTTAATAAAGGCGTTGATCTGTTTGTATTTTCCACTTAATTTCTTTGTGCTGTTGTACAGTTCTTTCGTATTCCCTTTATTTGCTGCTTCTTCTGCCTCTTTAGCTAGTTCATCTATATATTTCCTATTATCCCTTTTAATGCATCTTCTCATTCTTGTTACTTAGCTTACACAGAGATTCTCTTTCATAACTAAAGGAAATTCGCCCAGCGATGTCTAGCAGGCATATTTGTACTCTGCGGGAATTCATGTCCATATACTTTGTCAAGTCATTTATGATTACATGTTCTTTATTTTTTTGAAAGCATCACACAAAGAAGAAGTGGTAATAAAACTATTAATTAATGTGGCAATAAAAGACAATTTGAGAAATGAAGCAATTGGAAAAAGAGTAGAGTCTCTTTCTCTGCGTTCAAGAAGTTTTTTGTAAGGTTATTTTTTTCTTAAGAACAATATAAATTTGTGGAAGGAAAAGTCACTAATAATGCAACATATGTCCCGAGACATTGAAAGAAAGAGCTCAATATAAATCTATGCACATGTTTCATTGACTAAACTAAAGTATTTGACAAAGAAAAGCATGCAGAAATAACGGAGGAGAAGGCGCGCCTCACAGCACTAGA
The DNA here is from genome assembly GCA_032433765.1 of Megaustenia siamemsis. NCBI lineage: Eukaryota > Metazoa > Mollusca > Gastropoda > Stylommatophora > Ariophantidae > Megaustenia > Megaustenia siamemsis. The sequence goes on along the minus strand of JAVIAB010000159.1, from coordinate 25,191,535 downwards.
GTTGGAAGTTGTCAGCGACCCACAGCTGATGGTTTGCGCAGGATCGGTGAACCAGAACCATCCAGACCCTGCTCCAGCTCTCCGTGGTGCCTCTAGTTACAGACCAACCTGTCTAGTCTGGCCAAGCGAGTAGGGATCGAAGACAACCCGGTACTCAAAAATGTCATGCTGAAGTCGGATGTGTTGGGCCGAAAGGAGCAAATATTACAGTTATACAGCAAATCACAACACAACGCAGACAAGCCCACTTAACGTCATTTTAAGGGCGGGTGACGTGGCATGATGGGGGAGAAGAGGTATACTCCTTTAGTCATCGGGCGAATGCAAGCTAGCTAGCTAAATAACTAATATGCAGGAGAAATTAAACATTGATGGCAAGGATCTGAGAATCATAAAAACATGCTTGACATACAACAGTCATAAGAAGTGACAACCAAACAGGACAGTTCCATTATATATATATATATATATATATATATATATATATAGAGAGAGAGAGAGAGAGAGAGATAAATATACATACTTACATATATACACATATGTATATATATATATATATATATATATATATATATGTATATAAGCGGCAGGAAACATTGAAGGCTATGCATGAAAAGTGTTCCTTGTTGCAGTTTCCTCATATTCCAAGTCTGGCTTGTTGCAGGAGCTACTGAGTTAAGTGCTCTGTGCACACCGTGAGCTGTGTTTCATCCATTTTGGTCATGTTCTGATATTCCAATTGCTTACGATGAATGCTGATATCATATCACAGGGAACAGTTGGCCGTGTTCACTTTCTGTGCGGTTTCGCCTTATGTCTTTTGGAGTGTGCTGAGACTGCTATGATGGGGTCTACAGCTACCTTTCTTTGTTTGGGAGATGAGTTAGTAATTCCGATGATTTCACTGGCACGGGCGGTTGAGCAATTATGGATTTTAATTCGTTTGCAGTGATACCGGGGCCTTCCATAACCAAATATATATATATATACAAATTTACTTGATCTATGTGTTTGCCGCATCCACCGTTCAAGAATTTGAAAGTATGAACGACATTTTTACCTAACATTAATATGACAAATATTTTACATAACAGAAATCAAACAAATGAAAGAAAGATGTACATGTATGCTGTATGAAGCTCTCCAAGTAAATGTTGCTTCAATGAGAGATACATTTCAACAATGGTTCCTGTGATAATTTCAATTTAAGTTTCGAGAAGCATGTTTTCAGTTACCATTTTTACACCCTGCCAGGAACAACATCCACATTATTGAAGAACAATTCAGAAACATTGATTTTGTTCACCAGAAAGACAAATCTTTATTGAAAAAAAAGATGAACTCTCAACAAATAGAGAACTGCTTTCGGATTGTTATGCTTTTTTAAGATATGGCCATCTTGCTCTTGTTTGAGTGAGATAATAACCTGAATTAGTAGTCCAGAGGTTGAGAGATATCTCTCTGGTAGTGTTAGTTCAAACAAAAGTCAGGAATAAAATGGACAATAATATGTTTGATGCTCTAGTGAGAAATCTTGCCAGAATTATTGCTGCCCAACAAATGTGAGGACTTTATGTCATCTACAAAAATGTTACAAGAATTTACAGCTGACAAAGTTAATGCCGTAACTTCAAGTTCTACCAGTGAATATGATCTTGATAATGAAATGGATTAGAAGCATTTCACGTGGTGTGATTTTCGCAAATATGTTTATTTATTTATTTTCCTTGGTACTGTTTGATTTTGTTTCTGGTTTATTGAAGTATTGTTTTGGATTTTTACTGGTTTATTGAAGTACTTTTAGGCTTACTTCCTCTATTGTTATTTCATTTGTTTAAATTGTCTGTCGAATGTCTGTCTTAACGTTGATGCTCTATCATTTTTTTTTTCTTTATCCATGTTAACAAGGTTACTGCACAATTCTATTTATGTGCTCTTTCAGATCTATTTTGCACATATGTGGTGCCTGGTGCTCTGTAAATAGAAGCTCATTAATAATCATATCTGTCGCAGATTGCTTGGCTAACTTACATATGTAGTCCATGTAGGTAATAAACAATAGGAAAGAGAGTATACACTGCTGTTCAAAGTTCACACATATCAATGAGGCCTGCTGCTGTTGTAATGACTTTTACTTAGGTTGATTAGATATTTGTTTACATCGTATGTTTTTGATATATCTCATAAAGGTGTTATATTTACTCGGTCAAATGATTTTTCTTGGTCTATGAAAGTTGTGTACATATTTTGCCTATTGTTCTTTCATCTTTCCTGTTAACTACTTTAGGATGAATACTGCATCAGTACATTCTTTATTTACTCGGAATCCTATTTGGGAGTTGCTGATCTGTAATTTTATCATTGGTCTTAACCTTTCCTTTTAATGATTTTGGTGAATAGCTTTCCTACATGACTGAGAAGGCAGATACATTTCTATGTTTATCCTCCCACTCCTTCCTGCTGGATGTAGGCCATAAGAAGGATTCATTGATTCCTCCATTTTGTTCTCTATTCAATCTTCTCCAGGTGTGTGGCTTTTATCTCAGACTTCATCTGAAGTATTTCCTGTATTCTTTTTCTCTGCAGATTCCAGTTGAGAGCTTGTCTTGTAATTCTTGTAGTTGGCTTTCAAAGTGCCAACAATTTAAAAATTATCTTGACATCAAATTTTATATTTATGATGATGATGAAGCACCTATAAAGTCTTGGTACCAATTGTCAACATGTACACACTCTTTCTTCAACTTCACTGGTCAGCACTACAAGAGATAATTATTGCTACACAGCCAGATCCGCCTTGGTTACCATTTCTTCTGTATTGGTGGTTAACTTGGCCACAAGTTAACCAAAGAGAACACAAAGGTTAACTTTAAAGAACACAAGTTACATGCTCAAAAGATGAAGATACATCAATATCAGAAGATACTCAGTTGTTGATACATGCATTACAATTTATTCATCATCATCATCATCGAGTGCCAAATTTATTACATATTAAAATGAATCAGAATTCATCTTAATCACATTATTTCACAATTCATAACACCAATTTCCTCTATTTTTACTTTAAGTACATCATCTTCACTCAACCAATTGTCTTCTATTTAAATACACTGAAGTTAATCATCAAAGCTAGAGACAGAGTGGAATGGCACTCCATGGCAGCCAGCCTTTGATGCAGAGACAGCACTCAGTGATGAAGTTAATTATGACCATTGTTCTAATAATCAAAGTCAGTCAAATAGTCACTCATTTTATTCATTCTCTCTCTCAACATTTTAAAATGCTGTCTTTATTTAGCCCATTTATGTTCATCTTGAGTACACTGAACTTAATTATAACCATTGTTTCAATAATTAAAGTTAGACAAATAGCTACTCATATTAATCATTGTCTATCAATATAAATGTTGTATTATTATATTTTCAGTTTCTTCTGAAATCATTACATTCCATAAACATGTAATTTACCCATAATCCAACTTCTGAAATCTACTATTTCTCTAATAACTCACAGAACTATTCAACTCTATATTTTTCTGTTGTTATCCTATCTCACTCTTGCTATCCATTATATTCTAATAATAAAACACCCTCATGTCTTTAACACATTGAAATTTGTACATGAATTTGAGTCGATGTTACTGCACTAAGTGGACATGGATTTATTGTGTCGTTGGATTACTCATGATATCTGCACATTTTGGGCTGACACATCCATCTTTGGCAAGAACAGATTTATAATAGCAATAGCCATGAATAAAACCATGGTTTTGAAAAGTACCTGTACCTGTTCTAGAAGTTGAATCTGTGACCTCCTTGTCAAGAGGCTAATGTCTTATACAAAACCCACAGACTCCTTAATAATCAATATAACGCTATTTGAACAGCGTTTATAAATATTTTTACATCAGTCATATTTTTACATCTCGAGGCAATTTGCAAAAAAAAAATTTAAGAAAAAAATAACTACTCTTTTTATTTTATTTTCAGATAACAATAACAGCCACAAATGGAATAATGACAAAAAAAATATTTAAGGAACTGGTTTAGTGTTATTCCTACTTTTGTAGGTCTCCAAGACACTCCAATAATACCATTTTACTAAATGCATTACATCTTCTAGGCTTCACTCCTATATCTGCAGCCTACTAAAGAAATTAAAAACTACTGTCCTGCATGTGTTTTATTGTGAGTTATATATTATTGTGAGGTATGGCATGGAACGAATTCAAAACAAATGAGAAAATTAGAGGAATCACCAATCAACCCCTAATATCTTCAGTAGTCAAGAAAAGACGGTCATATGTTGGACATGTGATGAGAAGAGATAATAACTGAATAGCAAAGCAAGCCCTCATGTGGGAAACAACAGGTAAGAGGAAAAGAGGAAGACTCAGAGAGACACTGAGAAGAACACTGATGAGAGAGGCAAGAGCAGCAGGAATCAGGTCCCTCAATGAGATAGAGCTGCTTGCACAGAACAGAGACAAATGGCATGATTTGATAAAATTTCTATAAAAGAATTGAAAACTGCTAGAATAAAAATTTAGATAAGAGAAGGAGTATCTTGGTCTATGCCCTATGGGCCGGCTACGCTTGAAAGGTCAATAGATAGATGATAACCCCACTTTGCATAAAACCTGCTCTACCTAAAAAATAAAGTCAGACTTTTCATTCATGTGTGTTCCAAAATGGGATCTAGTGGTCACTGACCAAACAACTTGATGATTTAGACTTTGCTGATGACATAGCTCTCCTATCACAGCCATCAACAGATGCAGGATAAAATGAGTATATTAGATGAGAGATCACAACAGCTAGGACTAAAGATTAATAGAGATAAGACCAACATTATGAGAATTAATGCAGTTGGCAATAACCAAATAAAACTAGGAGAAATACCACTACTAGACGTACAATCTTACATATATCTGGGCAGTAATATAGATAAAGAGGGAGGAACAGAAAATGATACCAAAATAAGGATATCAAAAGCAAGAGCAGCTTTCATTGCACTGGGAAACAAATGGAAATCCAAAGAAATTAGACTAAATACAAAAATAAAAACTTTCAACTCAAATGTTAAGTCGGTCCTATATATGGCTGCGAAACATGGTGAATAAATAAATTGACAATCACGAAGGTACAGACTTTCATTAATGGATGCTTGCGCAGAATAAAGGGATGGAAATGGCAGGACAAAGTCACTAACGTGGAATTATGGAAATGTACCGGTCAAATACCAGTGGATAAAGAGATACAGCGAAGACGATGGCGATGGATAGGACACACACTACGGAAGCCAACTGAGAGTATTACACAACAGGCCCTTTTTTGGAATTCCCAGGGGAAAAGACAAAGAGGAAGACAAAGGAATTCTTGGAGAAGACAGATTGAAGCAGAGATGAAGATGATGGGGAAGACATGGAATGATATTAAAAGAATTGCAAAAAAACAGAACGACTTGGAAAGTGTTTGTTGAAGACCTATGCTCCACTGGGAGCTAAAAGGTAGAAGAGAAAGATATTTTCTTTGGACTTCCATATGTTTCCCAGTGCAACAAATGCTCCTCTAGCTTTTGACATCATTTTTTATTCCTCCCTCTTTGTCTTTGTTACTGCCCAGATATATGTAAAATTGTAATTCTAGTAGAGGTATTTCTCCTATTTTTATTTGGTTATTGCTAACTGCATTAATTCTCATAATTTTGGTCTTATCTCTATTAATTTTCAGTCCTAGCTGTTGTGATCTTTCATCAAGTATGCTCATTTTATACTGCATCTATTGATGGTTGTGTGATAGGAGAGCTATATCATCAGCAATGAGTCCAAATCATCAAGTAGCTTGGTCAGTGACACTGGAATCCATTTCTGTTGTTTTGAGTTATTTTCATAATCCAATCTATGGCCAGGAGAAAAAGAAATGGAGATAGAAGGCATCCCTGCCTTACACCTGTTCTTATTTAAAATGCTTCTGTAACCTGTCCTTCATGCACCACACTACATTTTATTCCTTCATACATTGTTCTTATCAAGTTAATAAGCTTTGTGGGGATTCCGTAATGACTCAGCAACTTCCAAAGCATTCCTCTGTCTAAACTATCAAATGCCTTTTCGTAATCTATGAATCCAATATAAAGTGGGGACTGTAGTTCTAAACTTAGTTCAACTATTACATGTAGGGTGGTTATTTGATCAGCACATGATCTGTTTTTCCTACAACCTGCTTGTTCATCTCTCAAACTCAGGTAGTAACTACTCTTTAGTAAAATTTTTTAGAATAGTAACACTGTGACCTTACAGGCATGTCATAAGAGACGACTAAGGAGGTTGATCGATGGCTTGACAAGCTGTCATTGTAAAAAATATTGTTATGGAAACAGAGCTATAAATTTTAGAAGCAGTGACCTCTGCAATATGTGCCAATTTGGCACGCAAGGTTTCTATTTTTGAGATTGTGGTTCTGCCCTATGTGCCGTCTTCGGCTCGAAAGGACAATAGATAGATTGCTGTCATGATAAACCACCCCACAGAGTAAATGATCAAAATGACTTTTAATTTTTTCTGTGCTCTTGCATTACTTTTCTGGGCCTCAGGGATGATCAATGTCACTTGACAGAACTCAGACAGTCATGACTACTGTCTGCACAGCCCAACATATGCTGCAAGATTTATAAACAAAATTGCTTCTCTTAACCTCAAGAATGATCAATGTCTGCTCTGCCACTAGTTATCACATCATTCAGACAATCAGGATCACTATGTGCACAGTCCAACATATGCAGCTATATCTACAAGCAAAATTGCTTCTCTTGACCTCAAGAATGATCAATGTCTGCTCTGCCACTAGTTATCACATCATTCAGACAGTCAGAATCACTGTCTGCACAGTCCAACATTTGCAGCTACATTTACCACACACATCACACACATCATCCACAAATTATTGAGTGCTGATATGATGGTTGTGCATGACTAATCTGCTCTTGGTCAAAGACCTCATTATTCTGGGTTGTTTAAAGCCTACAGAAAAGTAATTTACTCTCCACAAATATGCATGCTCATGCACAAAAATTAGCATATGACCAAGATTTTGGCAAAATTTGATGCAATAACACTGTTCAAATAGTTCCGTCATTTCACAGCAAATGTATGTCAATAGGCATTCTCTATACATACACTCACTCATAGACTCGATAAGCAAGAAACAAAGTCCATTCATATACATGAAGATCCGATACTCATTCACCTCAGAGGACATCTTCTGAGCTTTATTTGTTTCTATGGGAAAAAATAACACTGGATAATTTTAGAGCAGTTCTTGTATTGGTTACAGACAACAAACATCAAATCTGTAAGGTTCCTCTCTTGTATGTGTTCCTTTGTGTGTTTTTTGTTTTATGATATGTACAAAATATACATAGTACACACCATATGTAAGGCATCTCCCATGAACATGTTCTTATATGACCAATTAGATATCCACTATAAGCAAGATATATACCATGTACATCACACATGTATATCTTTTAACCTCCTTGTATTTTTATGTAATCCATTATTAGCTAAACTTGCAGAACATCACATGTATAAGGTTTTTCCTGTGTACGTGTTCTCCTGTGCATTTTAGTGCTCCAATTTTAGCAAAACTCAATTTTTGCAAGCACATCACATGTGTAAAGCTATTATGCTGTATGTTTTCTCATGTGTTTTTTATAGAATACTATTCCAAGAAAACTCTGCAGCACAAACTTCACATTTGTAAGGTTTCTTTCATGTATGTGTTCTCTTGAGTGTTTTTAGATTTCCAGTTTGAACAAAACCTGCAACACGCTCATCACATGTTTAAGGCTTCTCCCCTGTATGTTTTCTCATGTGCTTTTTAAGTGTTGAAAGATGAGCAAAACATGCACCACATACATCACACACGTAAGGTTTCTCTCCTGTATGTGTTCTTATGTGTGTTTTTTAGATGTGCAGGGTGAGCGAAAAATGCACCACACACATCACATTTGTAAGGTTTCTCTCCTGTATGTGTTCTCTTGTGTTTCATTAGTGTTCCAGTTTCAGCAAAACATGCACCACACACATCACATTTGTAAGGCTTCTCACCTGTATGTGTTCTCTTGTGTATTTTTAGATTTCCACTTTGAGCAAAACTTGCACCACACACTTCACATTTGTAAGGCTTCTCCCCTGTGTGTGTTCTTTTGTGTATTTTTAGTGTTCCATTCTCGGCAAAACTTGTACCACACACATCACATTTGTAAGGTTTCTCCTTTGTATGTGTTCTCTTGTGCATTTTAAATTCTGAATTCTTAGCAAAATCTGCACCACATACATCACATTTGTAAGGTTTATCCCCCATATGCGTTCTCTTGTGCAATTTAAGTTCTGAATTCTTAGCAAAATCTGCACCACATACATCACATTTGTAAGGTTTATCCCCCATATGCGTTCTATTGTGTGTTTTAAGATGTGAACTTACAGCAAAACATGCACCACACACATCGCACACATAAGGCTTCTCCCCTGTATGTTTTCTCTTGTGGTTTTTAAGTGTTGAAAGATGAGCAAAATATGCACCACACGCATCACACGTGTAAGGTTTTTCTCCTGTATGTGTTCTTATGTGTGTTTTTAGATGTGTAGGGTGAGTGAAATATGCAACACACACATCACATTTGTAAGGCTTCTCTCCTGTATGTGTTCTCTTGTGTGTCATTAGTGTTCCAGCTTCAGCAAAACATGCACCACAAACATCACATTTGTAAGGCTTCTCCCCAGTATGTGTTCTCTTGTGTTTTTTTAGATTTCCACTTTGAGCAAAACATGCACCACACACTTCACATTTGTAAGGCTTCTCCCCTGTATGTGTTCTTTTGTGTATTTTTAGTTTTCCATTTTTAGCAAAACTTACACCACACACATCACACACATATGGCTTCTCCCCTGTATGTTTTCTCTTGTGGTTTTTAAGTGTTGAAAGTAAAGCAAAACATGCACCACATGCATCACATCTGTAAGGCTTCTCACCTGTATGTGTTCTCTTATGTTTTTTTAGATTTCCACTTTGAGCAAAACATGCACCACACACTTCACATTTGTAAGGCTTCTCCCCTGTATGTGTTCTTTTGTGTATTTTTAGTTTTCATTTTTAGCAAAACTTACACCACACACATCACACACATAAGGCTTCTCCCTTGTATGTTTTCTCTTGTGGTTTTTAAGTGCTGAAAGATGAGCAAAACATGCACCACACACATCACATTTGTAAGATTATCCCCCATATGCATTCTCTTGTGTTTTTTATGATGTGAATATACAGCAAAACATTCACCACACACATCACACACATAAGGCTTCTCCTTGTATGTGATCTCTTGTGTATTATTAGTTGACTGATTCTACCAAAACATTTATTACACTCTTCACATTTAAGCTTCTCCCCTCTATGTGTTTCTTGTGTTTATTTAGACCTGACACATTAGAAAAAGCTGCAAGACACACATCACATTTGTAAATCTTCAAATGTGTTTCTCTATTTTCTCCATCATTGCTTCCATCATTATGAAGATCTTCACAAATAAGAGACTGAAACATCCTTTCATTTCCTGGCATTTGATTAGGCTTGTTAGTTTCCTGCAAATGGGGACTAGAATCTTGATTGTAACTTTTGTCCTGATCTACCTGAGAACAAATTGAGATTGAATGTTTTTAAAATAGATCATGACACAATGTTGATGAAATATGATAAGGCTGTTGGTGTTGCATCAATAATTTCTTTGTTGAGATTATGATAGTTCTACACTTCATGACAATAGCTAACAATGATAAATGATAATATGAGTGGGTGCATGTCCTTATTATATAACCATACTGAACACATTATTTAAATAAAATGTAAAGAATTTTCCAGTTTTGTTATTTATGCACTTTACCTCAGCTTTATCAATATAGATTAGAGGTCCATGATGAGAGCAGTCCTCTCCGTGTTTCAGCTGACAATTCTCACAATCTAAAAGTGTAAATGAATTATTAATATATTGTTTCATTAAATAAACAAATATAACAAAGTGAAATGGGCACAAATAAACAAATTATAGACAACAATAACAACACAAATAAAAATGGATACAGTCAAGTCAACTAATGTAACCTGTCTAGTAAGTATAAACCACACCCTGAGTTATTCACATGGGTAATTAGTAAATCCTTTTCCATCTACACAATCATTGGAATAATAACAGTGGCTGTCAATATTAATGTTCCCATGACTACTTACTACATACAGTACTTCTTGTTACTGGGTTTTCTGAACTGTTATAAACTATATCCACGATCCTAACATGATTGGTAATAATTTCTTTTGATGCTTGTCTGAAGACTGATTCGATCTGTCACTCTATTGAATGAACCTGTTTTTTTTTTTTTTCACGGGGGGGGGAAGGAGCGTTTAAGGATGTTCAGAAATGGTAACAATGCCAGCCAAAGGTGTATTGCCAGCGCCAGATTGAACTTTGAAAGACATATTTCATCAAAGGTAGTAAACAATTTGTTTATCTAGTTCTTTCTCAACTTGCCTTACTTTATCTTGGCATAAACATCATGCTGGCTTAGAATGCTCACTTAACTAATGTGTCCACTTTGCATTAAGTTTATGACCTCTCACATTAATTCTGTTTGTTTGGTTGTCAAGTTTGAGAGGCCTCTAACTTTTGGAAATGTCAATACAATTATTGTCAATACATTCCCCATGTATTGAGGTATTGTCACAATCCTTTCACATATTTTGAGCTACTGTCACAATCATTCCACCTGTACTACTGCTATACTCGTTTTCCATATGAGCATCTTATGGAAATATCAGTTGTGTGCCAGATTTTGCATTTCTGTGAAAGTTTTGTTGTGACCTATCCATTTCCTTCTCTGCATATTCTACTTTCAGCTTTAGTGCCTGAGTAGTTAGTGAACTTGCTACTAAACAAAAAGACCAGGGCTCAATTCCCAGATCTAGTAAATATTTTCAGACTGATGCAGTGTTGGAGTTCATCCAGCCTCTAATATTGGATACCAGAGATTGTCTATAAAGTAAGGGTGTCCTGGAGTGGTACCATCTACATGAAGTGAGAATATCCAAATATGAGTGAAAGGAATCTTACTTTTCCATTTCACGTTAATTTTGTTCCTCTTGTAAGATGCTTTTGCACAGCCTGTGAGATCATCTGACATTGCCTTTAAGAGTATTATTTCATACTTCTTGCTGAAATATAAAACTCTTCATGTAAGTCTATGTTATTAATTATATTTGAAACTTTCACTGTTGTGATGTGATCTATGTTTGAGTGGCCTACTAGCACAGGGTAACAATAATTAACAAAGGTAGAAAGTTATGAGAACTTGGTTACAAAGAAAGAAATAGACTATAAAAATGAGTGAAAGAAACAGAGTTACAAGCAGAAGAGAGTCCAAAACACATCAATGAAAGGGAGATCTAGAGACCTGAGAAGAGCAGAACCTGCAAGATTACTGACATCACTCGACAGAGATAGTAATGTGATCTGATAAAATAAATTGATTAAAATTGATCCAGAGACAAATGTTGTCAAACTAACCTTTGGCAGCTCAACTGTATGAGAGATGTCAATCATTACCAGATGGTCAGTCAAGTACAACAAAACACCCATCATTCTAACCAGAACCAGCCTTAGCTATGCCATGCCAATGGCCCCAGCTAAATTAACGCCTACATTAAATTCTACAGTAAATTCCAGATGGATCTGTCTTTAGGAAGCTCTTCCCAGTCAATTATATTCAAATCAAGAACCATTCTGGCATACATTTTTATAGTGTAACAGGAAACTTTTTGTATTTATTGTTGAGGGCTGTATTTCCTTGATTGATATCTTTGCTAATCCATACTGTATTCAGCTCTGGTACCTTATTCTACCCATACATTTATTTCTTTTTCCAAAATTGTATTTCTTCATTGTAGCCTGTACTGTCAAAGATTATGCCAGTGAACATATTTTATCTTCTTCTTCGTTCTTTCGATTCAATGTGGTACATAGGTCTTCAACAAACACCTACCAGGCCACCATTTTTATTGCATTTCTTTTAAGATCATCCATGACTTTCACATCCCCTTCATCTTTGCATCCACCTGTCTTCTCAAAGTATATTTTGATCTTCCTCTTTGTTTCCTCTGATAGGGATTCCAAAAAGAAAGGTTTGTCATGTAATACTTTCAGTTGGCTTCCACAGTCTGTGTCCTATCCTGCGCAGGTGTCTTTGTTGTATCTATAAAGTCCAGTGATATTTGACTTTCTTTTAACTCTATATTAGTGATTTTTTTCTTGTTATTTCCATCCTTTTATTCTGCACAGACTTCCATTAAAGAAGCTCTATTTCTCTGAGATTGTCATTTTTGATGTTCTTCATGTTTCATAGAAATATAATAATAATGAGAGAACTAGATTACAATAAGTATATGTGACTGATGTGTTTACAATACCATAGTAAAAATTACTACCACATAAATGTAACATTAGATGCTCTAAAAATAGTGTTTTCTCTGAACTTTTGATACACAGCTGTGTTATTACACTAGGCAAGACACAGGGACTCTGATTTCCTAGCTCAGATTGATTTATGAGCTGTGCTTCACCTCGTTGACCGGACATGTTACAGTGACTATCCCTATGGCCACCATAAGTCAGTCAGTGTGTGTAGCAACCTCATTTTGTTTGTGCACTGTATTTCCAGATTTACAAAGAGTTGTTTAATTTCAGCCAACAACCAAGGAAATTTATCTGGTCACAGCAAGAAAAGAAAAAAGGAAAACAACTTTAAAAGGGTGGGTGAGTGTGTGTGTGTTTGACCAGGGCAAACTGTCAAATTTTCAAAAATTTGTATTTTGAAGTGGTAATTTTAAGTATGTAGTCAAATTTTTCTGAATTCGGATTTGTTTTCACTTTACAGCGAAAATATGAGATCTATAGTAGATAAAAAAGGAATTGAAGTCAATGGTCACAACATAAATAATTTGCGATATGCAGATGACACAGTCTAAATAGCAGAGACAGAGAATGAACTACAATAAATTTTCTTCTTCATCTTTCCTTCCACATCTGCCTTTCAGCGTCGAGGGGCGATATAATTTGTAGTCTTTTGATCTTCTGTTCACCTCTGCTGCTGTTATGTCTCCTAGTGCTTCTAATATTTCATCGACCCATCTTTTTCGTGTCCCACCCTTGGGTCTGGTGTTCTCACAATGTTTGTTGAAGGCTCATTGTGTTGTATTTTGATCTTTCTGCCTTGTCACGTGGCCAAACCATTTTATCTGTTGTTTCCTTATATATTCTATGGCGGGGGCTATTTCTATCTTTTTTCTCAGTTCTTCATTTCTGATCTTATCTCTCAGACTGTTTCCTGTCATTCGTCTAACACATTTCATCTCAAGAAATGATAGACATAATAGTAAAAGAAAGCAAAAAGAAAGGTCTCAGTCTCAATAGTAAGAACATAGAAGTAATGGCCATATCGAAGAAATAATCACCACCATCATGCAGCATAAAAATAAACGAGACAAATCTGAAACAAGTGCAACGTATCAAATACTAGGGCATAACAATAACATCAGATGGGAGATGCAACACAGAAATAAAAAGCAGAATAGCTCAGGCCAAAATAGCATTTCAGAAAATGACAAATATCTTATGTACAAATCTATGTCAATAGAAATGAGAAAGAGAGTTCACCAGTGCTATATAGGATCAATTCTGACCTATCAAAGTGAATCATGGACAGTAGACAAACAAATGAAAAGACGATTAGAGGCTACAAAGATGGGATTTCTCAGAAGAATGTTGAAAGTTCCCTGGACAGCTAAAACAACCAATGAGGAAGCTCTCAGAGGCCAACACAAAAAGGGAGCTCCGAAAAGACATCAGAAAGAAACAATATTTTTTGGGCACATCATGAAAAGAGGAAAGTTGGAATACTTGGTTGCAACTTGCAAAATAAAAGGAAAGAGATATCGCGATTTACAAAGAGAGAAAATACTGGATAGCTTGGTGTCATGGCATGGAAAATGGTCAACAACTGAATTGATATGATGCACCGTAGATAGAAAATTGTGGAAGGACTTGATCACCTAGGCAAATTGGTATGGAACATGATGATGAGTCAAATTTTTTAACATAGATTCTATTGTTAACAAGCAAAAACTTACTTAAAACATTTTCGTTGTCAGAAAACAGCATTGAAGTTGAACTTGCAGCATTCATGGCAGTGGACGTTTCATTTTCTTCTATATTATTGGCTTCCATCTTCACTACCTGGTGATGCAATTTTTTACACTACAGGAGTAGATCACAGTGTAACCTTGAACTAAACATGGATATCAATATTTGACAACAAAATGTCACTTTATCCTTAAACCAGATCATTTATAAGAATATTTATAGATCAATACATCTAGTTTCTATTGATGTTGATATCTTGCTAGAGCTCAGATCTGTTGTGTGTATGTGCACAGTTTGCTACATGTCTAGTAGTCAATGTGTGGCATTTTAATGTACTTTTTGGATTTATTTTGTCTTTGTTATTCCATTTGTTTAAATTGTCTGCCATCTGTCTATCTTTACATTGATGCTTTATTTTGTTTTCTTTCTTTTGCAATGTTTACAACATTTGTACTATTGGCATTGATTTTCATATTATATTAGGTGCATATGTTGTTTTGTCTATTTATGTGCCCTGTCAGGTCTTCTATTTTACACGTATGAGGTACCTAATTGTCCATAAATAGAAGCTCATTAATCATATCTGTCACAGATTGCTTGGTTAACTTACATTATGTAGAGAGTATGCACTGCTGTTCAAAGTTCAAAAAGATCAGTGAAGCTTGCTGCTGTTGTAAAGACTTTTACTTAGGTTGGTTAGATATTTGCTTACACATTATGTTCTTTATATATCCCATAAATGTGTTCTGTTTACTTGATCTAATGCTTTTTCGTGGTCTATGAAAGCTGTGTGCATATTTTGCTTATTGCTCTTTCATCTTTCCTACTAACTGTTTTAGGACAAATACTGCAACAGTACATTCTTTGTTTGAAATCCCATTTGGGAGTCACTGATCTGTAATTTTATAATTGACCTTAAACATTTTTTATGCTTTTCGGCGTATAGCTGAGAAGAACAATGACGAGAGGCAAGAGCAGCAGGAGTCGACTCCCTCAATGAGATAGAGATGCTTGCACAGAACAGAGACAAATGGTGAGATTTGATCAAATATCTTTAAAAAAATTGAAGACTCCTAGAACAAAAATTCAAATAAGAGAGGGAGTATCTTGGTCTACGCCCTATGGGCCGGCTACGGCTCAAAAGAGAGGGAGTTCTTGGTCTACGCCCTATGGGCCGGCTACGGCTCAAAAGGTCAATAGATAGATATCATGATTTGGGGCTTGTGGTCCTCTGATTGATTGGATTATCTGTTTCTTGTTATGGTATGTAACCAGTGCATCTGATTGTGTGCTTGTTGCACCTTCCTTTGCCAACTAATCCGCTTTCTCATTTCCTGTATATTCCACAGTGAGATGGGATCCACTGCATGGCAAACCCTGTGGTGCTTACAGAGTTCAGTCAATAAGGTCTGCAGATGTGGCAATTTTCTGGATTGTAGTGCCTGGAGTACTGATCTAGCGTTTATAAAAAACACTACATGTTGTGGGCTAAGAGTACTGTTCAGCAGTTTTTCTATAGCCAACTTTATTGCTTGGATTTCTGGACCATAATTGTGACAATATTTCCCTGTTGCTTTTTTTCATATCCCTAAGTGTTATTTGTGTACCCTTTGCACCTGATTCCCAATTCTTTACTGCATTCTGTGCTGATCCATCTGTGTACACACAAATCAACAGGTCTACTGGAATGTGACTTCTTCTCCACAAAAATGCAGCCATGCTCTTTTCCTTTATACAAATTATACTCATAATGTCAACTCAGAAAACTTCTTGAATCTTCTGAATGGTTTTCACATGAGCACATCAGACAGACTTTGGCAAAAATGTATGTAATACCATTACTTCAATAATTCAGTAGTTTCACAGCAAATGTATGTCAATGGGCATTCACTACACACAGACTCATAGACTTGACTAGCAAGAAAAAAATGTCATCCAAGCACATAAAGATCCAATATACATCAACCTCTGAGGAGATCTTCTGAGTCTTATTTGTTTCTATGGGGAAATAAGGCTGGATACTTTTAGAGCAGTTCTTGTATTGATTACAGACAACACCACAAACATCAAATCTGTAAGATTCCTCTCCTATACGTGTACCTTTGCTTTTTGTTTTATGCTGTGAACAAAATATACATAGCACACACTATGTGTTAGGCTTTTCCCATGAACATGTTTTTATGTGACCAATTAGATATCCACTATAATCAAAACATACACCATATACATCACATGTGTAAATCTTCTATCTTCCCTAAATGTGCTCTCTAGAGTGTATTTCTCTCATTTTAATGTAATCCAAGATTAACTGAATCTGCAGTGATACTGGTTTTGTTTATAGTTTCACAGTTATTACACATAAATCACAACATGACATACTAACGATGTTTTGACATGGATTCATGTAGACAATTATCACAGACTATGAAATTTGGCTTACACAAGTTTATTAGACCATCAGTTGTACATGATTGCTCACCTATGAGTTTTAAAATAATGCTAACATGAATCCTAAGAGAGACATCTCTCTCATAATCTTAACCTGCCCCAAGTTTGTTTATCCTTATTACTGGACATGTGACAAAGTCAAATCAAGTTTATATTCCCCACCTTTCCAATAAAGAGCTAACATTTTCCATTCCCAAAACTTGCTATTGTTCTTTCTCTGTGACTGTTTTATAATTCTACTGCTATCATCTACAGAGTTTGGGTAACTACAAAGATATCCTACTTAAGCTTTATGTCCATCTCCCATTAGATGACCTATTCTATCCTAATCTATATACTATTACATGCAGCACATACATCACAGGTATAAGGTTTTTTCCCTAGTATGTGTTTTCATGTGTTTTTTAGTGCTCCAAGTTGAGCAATAATAACCAAATAACAAAGCAAGCCCTCATGTGCGAAACAACAGGTAAGAGGAAAAGAGGCTGATTCAGAGAGATACTGAGAAGATACTCATTCATCAGAGAGGCAAGAGCAGAAGGAATCAACTCACTCAATGACAAGATAGACAAATTGTGAGATATGATAAAAGATCTTTACAAGGATTGAAAACTGCTAGAATAAAATTTTAGATAAGAGAAAGAGTATCTGGGTCTATGCCCTATGGGCCGGCTATGGCTAAAAAGGTCAATATATAGATAGAAGTTGAGCAAAACTTGCAGTAAACACATCACATGTGTAAAGCTATTCTGCTGTTATGTGTTCTCATGTGTCTTTTTAGATTATTATTCCTAGCAAAATCTGCAGCACAAACATCACATTTGTAAGGTTTCTCATCCGTATGTGTTCTCTTGTGTGATTTTAGTGTTCCATGATGAGCAAAACATGTAGTGCACTAGAATTATTTTACACGGTGTCACCACAGCTCTTTGAGATTAGTGAAATGGACTACAAAGGACAATAGGTAGGGTTCCATCCCAACCAACGGCTTCCGGTTCACCCAGCCTTAAATGGGTACCAGATTTTTTTCTGGGAAAGTAAAGCGGCATGGGCATAACACCGACCACATTACCCCAAAAATCATGTACTGAAGGTCTGTAAAATTGATGGTCACTAACACCACATTCCCTATACACCACTTGGCGTGACAGAGGTACTTACTTTTACCGCAGCTCTTTAATGGTGCCATCAATTAAATTGACCTTTCCATTTTTTTAAAATGACTATAAATCTTGTAGGATAGTATTAATGACTTTGGCTTGTATAATCTTGTCTTTCTTATTTGGTGCTACCGTACAGCCATGTACAGTAACATTGACTTGTAGGAATACGAGGGTAAAATGTAGAACATACTGGTGATGATTACCAGATAACGGTTGTTGATACTACATCTTCTCATCGTATCTTGTGGGTACTTCGCGCTATGTTTTCACGATTGTGTCTGTACTAGACTGGATCACTGGATACAACCTAATAACAACATCTACAGCTAACTGAGATAATGAACAAGTCTCATTGTAAAACAACAATTTCAAAAGCTTTTATTTACATAATCCACCGTATAATAACTTTCTCAAGTAAGTCTAGCTTGGGCGGTGTGGATAACCGCTCCAATTTCTCACAGCAATACTAAGGAGGTCTGACTCTTCCTAACTATATCATGACCCAATTCATGAACTCTCTAATTACATACTTCATAAATTACCTTCTGTTCTCATTCACTGAGCACATCACTACATAAACTTAGAAAACATCTTAATGTCCACTTTGCAAACTCCTAGCATGTTCTCATTCTCTAGGAATATATCACATCTCCACTCAACAGCAACCTTACTGTTACTATTCATAAAATTATATAATATCTTTACTTACTGAACAAATCATTTCTTAGAGTATTCCCCCTTCAACTATGGTTATCTTCCGTTACTCCGAATGAACTAACACTGTTTGAATTAGTCTCTGAGTTTCCACACACTATTAAAGTACTTCAAGTATTACGCTCATGTACAGTCTTCAGGCTTAACGCTCATCCAATGATTTTTCCGCCAGATCAGATTTCATCACTTGATCATTACACGTGATCCTCCACTACTCCAAGTGAACTAACAGTATCTATGTAGTCTCCGAGTCCTCTGCACACTCTTGAAATACTTTGAACATTCCACTTGACAAGGCTGTTTCAATGGATCTTTCGCTAGAAGCTTGATCCAGCTCCCTCTCTCACTTAGTCTACTAGACTATTGGCCATGGGCTGTGGACTTTACACCCTTTTTGCGTGAGCCAGGCCCCTTGTCTCACTTAGTCTACTTGTGGTCTAGTCTGTCCAGTCATTTCTTACCTCCAACAATCAGATCTTGCCCCATTCATTTTACTCCTTGACCCCAGTTTCGATTTGGCTAACCCCCCATTCTCCTTTAATTCTGTCCACTCCCCGAGCTTCCAGAACATTCAATATATTAATCGCAACATTGACCCCTTTCTATTTGTTAATACATTTTAAACTCAATCTGTCACATATCACTCATTTAACTACACCGTCAAGTCCACTATTCTCTGTTCTCTCTTCATGCTTGGCTGCTATCACTGACTCAACTCTCCTATAATATATAATCCTCCATGCATGACCCTCAACTTGTGTTCTGTTTGGAATCCCCATACTCATCTTGTTCTCCCATTCTCTTAAAACCCATAACTATCTTTTCATTTCCTATTACAATGTTACAGCAGTACAAACATCACATTTTTAAAAGCTTTCCCCCATATGTGTTTTTAGTTCATCGAATTGAGCAAAACATGCTGCACACACATCTCATTTGTAAGACTTATCCCCTGTATGTGTTCTCATGTGACTTTTTAGATAACTGTTCCTAGCAAAATCTGCACCACAAACATCACATTTGTAAGGTCTCTCCCCTGTATGCGTTCTCTTATGTGATTTTAGTGTTCCAATATGAGCAAAACATGCAGTACAAACATCACATTTGAAAGGCTTCTCCCCTGTATGTGTTCTTTTGTGTGATTTCAGTTCAGCGAGTTCAGCAAAACATGCAGCACATGCATCACATTTGTGAGGATTTTCTCCTGTATGTCTTCTTATGTGTCTTTTTAGATTACTTTTCCTTGCAAAATCTGCAGCACAAACATCACATTTGTAAGGCTTCTCCCCTGTATGTGTTCTCTTGTGTGATTTAAGTTGTGAACTTTCAGCAAAACCTGCACTACAAACACCACATTTGAAAGGCTTCTCCCCTGTATGTGTTCTCTTGTGTGATTTAAGTTTTGAACTTTCAACAAAACCCGCACCACAAACATCACATTTATAAGGCTTCTCTCCTGTGTGTGTTCTCTTGTGTCTTTTTAGATTTCCATTTTCAGCAAAACCTACACCACATATATCACATTTGAAAGGCTTCTCCCCTGTATGTGTTCTCTTGTGTAATTTAAGTTTTGAACAGGCAGCAAAACCTGCACCACAAACATCACACTTATAAGGCTTCTCCCCTGCATGTGTTCTCTTGTGTGATTTAAGTTTTGAACTTCCAGCAAAATATGCACCACATATGTGACATTTGTGAGGCATTTCCTTGGTATGTATTATCTTGTGTCTTTTTAGACGTTCAAGTTGAGCAAAACATTTACCACACACATCACACACATAAGGCTTCTCCCTTGTATGTGTTCTCTTGTGTATTATTAGCCGACTGAGTCTATCAAAACATTACCACACACTTCACATTTAAACTTCTCCCCTCTATGTGTTTTCTTGTGTTTATTTAGACCTGACACATTAGAAAAGTCTGCAACACACGCATCACATTTGTAAATCTCCTTTTTTGAATGTGTTTCTCTATTTTCTCCATCATTGCTTCCATCATTATGAAGATCTTCACAAATAAGAGACTGAAACATCCATTCATTTCCTGGCATTTGATTAGGCTTGTTAGTTCCCTGCAAATGGGGACTAGAATCTTGATTGCAACTTTTGCCCTGATCTACCTGAGAACAAATCGAGATCAAAATGTTTTAAAAATAGATCATGGCACAATGTTGATGAAATAAGATAAGGCTGATGGTGTTGCATCAGTAATTTCATTGCTGAGATGTTGAAAGTTCTACACTTCATGACAATAGCTAACAATAATAATATGAGTGGGCGAACATCCTTATCATATAACCACACTGAACTCATTAATATCAATAAAATGGGAATAATTGTCCAGTTTTGTTAGTTATGCACTTTACCTCAGCTTTACCAATATAGATTAGAGGTCCATGATGAGAGCAGTCTTCTTCATGTTTCAGCTGACAATTCTCACAATCTAAAAGTGTAAATGAATTATCAATACATTGTTTCATTAAATAAACAAATATAACAAAGTGAAATGGGTACAAATTATAGTCAACAATTACAGATAAAATACAAATGGATACACTCAGGTCAGCTAATGTAACCTGTCAACTATAAATCTAGACCTAGTTATTCATATGAGTAATTAGTAAATCCTTGTGTATCTACACAATCATTGGTATAATCACTGTGGCTATGACATTAATAATGTTCCCTGGACTACTATCTACTGCACTTCTTGTTACTGACTCAATGATCCTATCATGATTGGTGATAATTTCTTCTGATACCTGGCTGATAGCTGATTCAGCCAGTCACTGTGTTTTGATGTGATAATATTTACAATGGTATCATACTCTAGGCTTAATATTGCAGCCGAAAATTAATATGTTTTATAGACTTCTTGAAGTTGTAAACATTTTTTCTATAAAATGAACCATGCAACTACTGCAATTAAAATATAGTAAATAAATGCAGTCAAATTTTGAGCATAGATTCTATAGTTAACAAGTAAAAACTTACTTAAAACACTTTCATTGTCAGAAAAAAGCATTAAGTTGTGCTTGTAGCATTCATGGCAGTGGATGTTTCACTTTCTTCAATATTATCGACTTCCTTCTTCACTATCTGGTGATGCAAACAATGTTTATACTACAGGAGTAGGTCACAGTGTAACATTGAACAACTAAACATAGATATCAATAGTTGACAACAAAATGTCACTTCATTCTTAAACCTGATCATTTATTAGAATATTTATAGATCAAAACATCTTATTTTCTATTGATGTTGATATCTTGCTAGAGCTCAGATCTGTTGTGTGTATGTGCACAGTTTGCTACATGTCTAGTGGTCAATGTGCTGCAGTGCATGTAGCTGTTTGTAAAGTCATGTCACTGATTTGTTAAAGAGTGATAACAACTGGTAGTAGAATTACACCAATTTGTGGTTGTGTCAGCAAGATTGCACTCCTTTATTTTAGGATAATACCTGCATGTTACCAATTCTTGTCAGTGTTGTGCTGTCACAGTGCCAACTTATATTAACAATTGTATAATCCACCATCACCTCATGACTGGTCCTTTTAGTTTATTGTAATGGACTAGTAATAGGTCATTACTTACAACTCCCATTACTCTCATAAATGATCCCATTATAGAATCAATAACAGAAGATATTCACATACTTATAAAGGTAACATAAACCATACTGGCTACAATGAAGGGTTCACAGGATCTTCCATCTTAAGTTATGGCTGTACCTGTTCTGGTTGTTACCCTGTAATGGGCGTTACATGGCTTCATGCTGTGAATGAAGTGTCATCGCAACCATATTGGCCAGCCATACACACAATGAGGCCTTGTGCCTTTGTCCCCAGGTTCTTGTAAAAAGATAAACAAACACGCCCTTTGTCCCCAGGTTCTTGTAAAAAGATAAACAAACACGCCTTTGAACATGCGCCTTGTGACTTGGTGAGTCTTGCAATTTCTTGAAATGTACCGCATACAGTGGTTCGTACTTCACTTTGATAAATGAATGTTCTACACTGAGAATCGTATATCAATGACCCTCTCTTCCGCGACAACTTCCAGTTCAATTCTCGCCACAGCATATGCTATGACTAAATGGAATCAGGCAATCACTGCACAACAAAGTCTCTGGTAAACTGAATATCAACATTTATTAGGATTTCAAACTTCCACGATATAGAGTGTTAACTAGGCCAGTGGTTTAACACTTCTGCTCAGCCTTCACAGTTTCTGCTAAGGAAAACATAGACTGTTGAGTATCTCACTCCATGCTATCCCTCTCTAAATCTAAATTATCTAACTACTCTTACGAATCACTTGACTTCTGTTATTCTATGAACTGCTATCATGGCCACTCATCATCATCATTGTGAGTGCCGTCTCCGCAACGAAGGTTGGCTACCATGGAGCGCCATTTTGCTCATTCTTGCTTTGATGGTGCAGGTTGTCATCGGTTGATTTGTCCATCTTTTGATGTTACTCGTCCATGTTAATCTTGGTCTGCCTCTGCCTCTTTTACCTTGTATTTTCCCTCCAGGAACACTTTCAGTAGGCTGTGTGTCTTTTAACATGGCCTAAGAATCGCATTTGTCTTGTTCTAATTGTGTTCAGAAGTTCTCTTTTCATTTTTAGTTGTTTTAAGACTTTGTCATTTGTTTTCTTTTTCTTCCATCCAATTCTACCTATTCTTCTATATATCCACATTTCAAAGGCTTCAATTCTCTGTTCTGTTTCATGTCTAATGTCCATGTTTCAGCACCATATAGGAATATTGAGAAGATGTAACATTTTGCTATTCTTAGTTTTAGCTCTGGTGTTATTTGCTTTGATGTTAGTATGTCCTTCATGACATTAAAATTACTTTTTGCCATTCCTATTCTTTTGTTTATTTCAGTTGTACATTTTCCATCACTGGTTATAGTATGTCCAAGGTAGTTATAGTTCTGAACTGTCTCAAGGTCTATTCCTTCAATTTTGATATCCACTTGCGGGTTTTGGGTATTTTCTTTGTTTATGATCATAGTTTTAGTCTTTTTGATATTCATATCTAGCCCATGGCCACTACTAAATACTAATCCCAAATAATCACTTCTAGAAGGAGTCTAACTATGCATTCCAAACTCCTGAGCCTGAGCTCACTTAAAACGAGTGGGCTAACATCTAGCAGTGTCACCACCCTCCTTAGCTATCTGTGTGTTGTCTCAAGCACTCAGAAACTGACTGAAACTTCTCATCTAACACTATACAAGTACTTAAATTCCTCGACCTCCAATCAATCAAAAACTACCTACATCATCACCCAGTCAATCAAATCAAAACTCATCATCTTAAGACAACTTACTCTAAACTTTCTCGTCCCTTACTTATTGCACAAGATTCTTGCAATCTTCCCTCAACACTATTCACATCTCACATTACCCACAATGGCTCTCCCATTGTCCTTACCCTATGACTGACATCAATTTCCTTACATCCCAACATCTCCTGTGTACACTGTTATTTTTAATATCTACCATAGTTATGTCACTGACAACAATTTACTTGATGAAACAACACTAAGCCAGTCCATAAAACATGGAGGTCCATCATAACTTAACTTTAAAAACATTTGTGATGATCAGTAAGGAATAAAATCATTCCATAAGTAAACAGTTCATAGCTTCACAATTAATACACAAACTTTTCTCTCCCATTGTGACAATTTACAATTCTATCTCATTGGAAATCTACAAATGCATTGCTTGCTAACTATGACAGTTAAAAAATGTAAAAAAGTAAAGGTTCCCTGTACGCCTTACTAGGCATGTGGGAATAAGGTGTTAGTGACCATATTTTTTCTATGACCACTGCACATTTTTGAGTGATGTGGTTGGTATCACACCAGGCCATCTTTACTTCCCAGAGAAATATCTGGTACCCATTTTTAGAGGCTGGGTGAACCTCAGAGCCCTGTCAGTCTGAAAAAAAATCTGCCACTTCTAGGGAACAAATCAAGACCCTTCTGGTCAGGAAGTGAGCACACTAACAACTCAGCCACAGAAGCTCCGTGACAATTAAGCAAACTAATAAATATTTCCATCTATAAAAGTTGGTAGTAATCTATCACAACAAGCAAAGAAAGAACGCATTGGTCAGCTGAAAGTTGATGACATCTCCCACACAGAATATGCAAGTATGGCACTGGTGATCTCACATAAATAGTCATGATATCATACATTTTTCTATTTTCATAAACATTGATATGTTTACAACTAAGATGGAAGCTTTTTAATAAACAACTGAAGCAATAATTTCTTAAGAGCATAGTTTTTAAAATGCATAACGTGTTTCGGCACATAAATATATGATGCCATGATCATCGTATTAGTGCAACCTGGAACAATAATCTTTTGTGACTGTGACTTTTTAACACCTTAAACATTTATTTTACAACCATTGCTTGCTAATAAACACCACTGTAGTTACTCCATCCTTCAGTCTGTCAATGTTGTATTACTGTGGCTAAACACACATTCAGTGTTTTATCTATAGATAGCGCAAAATGTACCTTATCCTATTTCCAAAATTCTTTTAAAAGTTAATGCAAAATTTATTGTTTTGCAAAATAAAATAAAAACACTCACATCATCATTCCACTCTTTTTTTAAGAAATCCTTAAGGAATGGAATTTGCCTTTCAACTTTGACCTCAGTCTGCAAAAAACAAAATGATACTTGCATTATATATTACATTATTTTTTTTGGTCTGAAAAATTTTAAGACATTTAATATATAAAATAATTTGCTGCTATATAAAAAAACTGTAAAAACTATGTAGCTAATACACTGTAAATACTTCTGTGTTATAAATTAACAGTCAGTTTAGAGAATTTAAATTTATTTGCTTTTATTTTTCTGCATCAAATATTGAACTATTGATTGAGTATTTATACAATTTTGAGTAGTCCAAAAAAAAAAGTTATTTTTTTTCTATTTCCGATGAGCATATCTGAATTATCTCATATGGTTTGGTGCTATTGTCACAGCTTTGTTTCTTTTATAGAATTCAGTCAAATTTATTGAATTTGTAGTGACATGAAAAATTGTCCTTTATTTATTTGGCATGTTTGCTGCACTAATTCTTGAAAGATAATGTTCTATTAATTGCTGAAAGATTTGCACTTTTAACATGAAAGAATTACATTGTTTCTTTTGATATTATGTTAATGTTTTGTTTCATCATTTTGACCCTACATTATGATACCATCATAAAAATTATCACCTCAAAATACAAAGTCTTCAAATTTGATATTTTGCTGTGTGCAAACATACTACCCCCCCCCCCTTTACACACATACCTTACTAATTACTACTTCTGTTGAGCCATGAGTATTGGATTTGTCCTCTTTGATTTTTAATCAGACACAAATGAACACACTGTACAAAATACTACTACATCACACTCAATAAGTCATTTTTTTTTATTTTGTTAATTTTCAAGAGATCAGTTTTTTTTTCTATGGAGGGAATCTCCTTGGGTGTCTGTGCAGGTATCAAACAAAGATTTGGAATGCAGTATAGCTGATAAACAACACTAAGAGAGAGTTGATCATATGGCTGGATTGACAGAATTATTACTGCTGTGACAATAGACAACGTAACATCTCCTGTGATTTAATCCCAGAATTCAGAGTTTCCATGAGGGTCAAGCTGTCTGTGGGTAAGATTTTCTGAGTCGGGTACAGCTTTCTATGGTCTTTAGTTTTACTAACTGTAGTTTCTGTCCGGACATGTTGTAATAGGGATTCTAATAAACAAATAAAAAGCTTTCAAAGAACACAAATGTGTGGTAAGTCAATAAAATATTAATATTCTAGAAAATACAAAAAAAAAAGTCCTTACACAATTTGAAATTGGAATATTTTATTGAGTCACAAGTGTACAACTATTCTTGCAGACTAAGTGATTCAATGAGCATGAGAAAAATGAAAGTAGGCTCAATACACAGGCAGTGAGTCGAGTCATTGTAGAAGTCAACAATAAGCAGTGTCACCTTTGTTTACATCCCTTTATGAGTAGAGTCCAGGGAAAAGAAAGAGCAGATATTCTAGATTACTGTGCTGTCATCAAAGATGGTCGACCAATGGACCACGCTGAGATCATTAACTCTTTCCGGTCTATTATCCGACACCTCGGTTCTATGAAATTGATCAGTTCTAATCACTCACCAACAAGTCAGTTATTTCAGGTGCAGCTGAATATTTGATTCACTTTCACTGATTTTCATTTTCATTTCAACCAATACTTGATTTCCGGAAGTAGGAGAGTTCTCTCTCTCTTTATCTTTCTATTTATACAGGCATGGTTGAAGTTTCGAACGTTGGAAAATTTTTAATTTATATTCATTGTTTATTTCTCAAATTTTTGTCACATAATGGCCACGCCCACTGTTGATACTTCTTGCAGTTGACCAAAAATGATATAGAGCAGAACAAGCTAGATCTATGTTCAAAATCTTGTTATTGAGTGATTCAGAAATAGACTATTCATAGTATTTTGACTTGGACAATAATTTTTTGGTGAAGATGGGTCGGGAATATTGGTAAAAGGTATGATAAAAAGGTAAGACGATCTGGCTTAGGTTTAGCTAGTGGATGCCTTCTATTGCAGCACTATCAGTGTCTCAGAGGAATCGAGTGGTAGTTATTCTGATAACGAAACTGGTACCTTAGGGACACATCACACAAAATAAGTCCAGTTGTGTAAATAAAAATAATAAACTTGACTTGTAAATATTATTGTTCTGACGTCACATAAATTTATAATATTTTTCACTCTGGGATCATTTACAAAAAAGTGCCATAATTTTGTTATTTGTGGACATAAATTAATCAAATAAACTGTACTTTGGGGGAATTTGGATTATGTTGTGTAATATTTCAAGCCAAATGGATAGCGACACATATAAACATGGAAAAGGGTAAGTGAATTAAAATATGTTCATTTAAAAATGATCTACTTTGAACATTTTATATTTTTTAAAATATTTTATTCCTTTAAATAATCACATGCCATAAATATATTGCTATCTTCATTTTCTGTATCCATTTCCCTTTCCGATGATGTATAACACATGCCACATTTATTTAAATTATTGTGTGAAGTAGTTAAATTAAAAAGGTATATGGTAAAATTTCTGGAAAGAGGAAAATTAACCTGGTCCAAATCTGAAAATTCCTGTTTCCTGTTCTGGTCCTGAAAGAGTTAACGCCATCCATGATGTGTAAATGGAACAAGCCTTTGACAACCATGAATCCATATACCTCTTTTTAGATGAAAGAGATGGGAGTAAAGATGGGTGCATCCAAAAACGAGAGACTTAGTGGTTGCACAAAAACATATATCAACCAACACAGAGATGGAGTCATCAGTCGCTGCAGAACATACTGAGGAGGGGATCGGAGCTCTTATTGGCAGGTTCAGAGTCTGAGAGTGCAATGATGTCAAGCCACAAATAAATCATTAACTCAATGAGCCCTGTGTGATTTCTGACAGCACTGGAAAGATGATAATAATTTGGTTTATCCAAAAATGTTAATAGATCATTCAGAGTAATAAAATAATATTAACAAACAGAAAACAAGTACAAGCAATAGTTTAGTGTCACATCTGTTCAGAACTTCTTCTAATAATTTCTGTCAAAACTAAAAAGTCAACTTACTTCAACATTTGATTCCACTTTTATATTCCAAATTGGTATGAAGCTTTTTGTTTCCATATTTCTGACTGTCAGAGAGTAACAAGTTATATTTATTTAGTAACATCAAATGCAGCAAACAATTCTATGCTAATAAATAATGAACATAATGTTGGTTTGCCAATAACTTATTGAATAAGTTGTGGATTTTCATTTAAAATTATTTATTACTTTCAAAGAGTGGTCTAGTCTGACTTTTAAAAATATAAAGTAAATAAATAAATAAATTTAGCTTAATCTCTGCATATTTATTAAAATATCACTCAAAGTAGCATATCTGATCTAAACTTGAATCTCAATAACAATTTTAATTAGCAACAAAATTGCATAGACATTCTCTTCTCTTAAAAAAAAATAATCATCTTTCAGACACAATTCTGAATAGTAAAGTCAAATTAAACTTAAATAGTTTGTGTAATGAAAGTGATTGTATAGGAGTATTATTATATTTCCGTCCAGAAATCTAACTTAACTTGAGTTGAAGGCTAGACTTTAATAAAAATTACAGTAAATTACACATTGACAACTTGATGAAGTATTATAATTATTATAAATTAAAATGAATATATAATTATTTACTATATAACAAAACATGCATATTATCATTATGTTATTTTAAAATCAAATAAATGTATCACTTACAATCAACGATTGATTTGATGATGATCAGATGGTATATTTTCCGGTTGTTTCCAAAATGGAGGAATTATTTTTCTCCGGCTTGGTATAGAACCGTTGATCAGAGGTTTAACAAGCCGCTATCGTAAAAACGATGTTGTTAATGAAACGTAGACCTGATACAGAATGTGTAAATTAGCAGTAGATAATAATGATAGTTTTTTCGGCCCTAAAACAACAACAAAAATAGGATTCTGGAATGTGCGAACAATGGCCGCTCCGACGAAACATGCACAGGTCGCGAGCGAGATGGACAGATACGATCTAGATATTTTAGGATTAAGCGAAATGCGCTGGCCTGGAACAGGTAGGAGATCTATTGATAATAAAATAGTAGTTTTTTCTGGAAGGGAAGATGGAAAACACCGTGAAGGAGTAGGCATAATGATGACAGACAAAGCTGCAAGAAGTTTATTAGAATGGGAACCGGTAAATAGCCGTCTGATACGAACACGATACAAAACAAAACATGGAAGACTTTCAATTATTCAATGTTATGCGCCTACTAACGAAGCTGATGATGAAGTTAAGGATGATTTTTATAACCAACTGCAACAACTTATAAACAAAATACCAAAACACGATCTTTTAATTGTAATGGGAGACTTCAACGCCAAAGTAGGACAAGATAACGCAGGAGTGGAACATGTGATGGGGAGAGAAGGCTGTAATACAACAAGTCAGAATGGAGAAAGATTAATAGAATTATGTTTAATAGAAAATTTAGTTATAGGTGGGACATTATTTCCACATAAAAATATCCACAAAACAACATGGATATCTCCTGATGATAGAACATCAAATCAAATTGACCACCTATGTATTAAACAACAATTCAGATCATCATTAATAGATGTAAGAGCATACAGAGGTGCTGATGTTAATAGTGACCACAACCTGTGCATTGGGAAAATAAGATTAAAATTTAGAAACCAACAGAAGAGGTCAATTACACATAAAATTGATAGTCATAAACTGAAAGATGAAGCAATAAAGGAAAAGTTTAACATAGAGCTAAGTAATTGTTATTCAGCACTTGGTGAAATAGACTTAGATATCAATGAAATGTGGGACTCACAGAGCAAAATACTAATGACAGCAGCAGAAGCAAGTGCTGGACTGAAGAAAATGGAAAAAACGAGCTTGGATCTCAGACACCACATGGAAATACATCAAAGAAAGAAGAGAAGCGAAGAGAGCCATGACTAATGTAAAGACAGATCTTGGAAAGGTTCTGGCAAAAGCAACATACAAAGAATTAGACAACAAAGTGAAAAGTTCGGCAAGAAGAGATACAAGAGCTTATATAGACAACTTGGCAGAGAAAGCAGAGACAGCTGCAATTACAGGAGACAGCAGAACTCTTTATACTGTACAAAAGATGCTGACAAACACCTATACATCCAGTGGAACACCAATTCTAGACAAATCTGGATTAATGCTAACAACAAGCGCAGACATAAAAGCCCGTTGGGCGGAACACTTCAAAGAAATTCTTAACCGTCCACTACCTCACAGTTTAATAGATTTTGAAGCTGAAACACCAGCAGCAGAATTAGATGTAAATTTAGATGACTTCACCTTGAGTGAAATAGAAACCACCTTAAAGCTAATGACCAATAACAAGGCTGCTGGAGAGGATAAGTTAACAGCTGAGATCCTCAAGGCAATTGATAGCCATAATTTAATACATCTCCAAAAAATGTTCAACATCATTTGGAAAACAGAGAAGACACCTCATAAATGGAAAAAAGGAATCATTGTTAAGATCCCAAAAAAGGGCAATCTTAGAGATTGTAACAATTGGAGAGGCGTGACACTTTTGTCAGTTGCCTCAAAATTATTCTGTAAAATCATCCTAAATAGAATAAAGGATTCAATAGATACAGTAATGCGTGAAGAACAGGCTGGGTTTAGAAAAGGGAGAAGCTGTCTTGACCACATTTTCACTCTACGACTTATATTGGAGGAACACATTGAAAAGCAAAAACCTTTTGTACTTAACTTCATCGACTTCAAAAAAGCATTTGATAGTATTCATAGAGATTCTTTGTGGAAAATTCTGAAGCAATATGGCTTACCATCAAAAATCATAAATATTATCAAAGACATGTATGATGGTTACACATGTGCAGTTCGAACAGAGGAAGGACTGAGCGAATGTTTCCCAATAGAAACTGGGGTTAAACAAGGATGTATTTTATCGCCCTTGTTATTTGGAATTGTTATGGACTTCATAATGAAGAAATGCTGCACTGGTAATAAAGGCATCGAATGGATACAAGGAGACCATTTGGAGGACCTGGACTTTGCTGATGACATAGTTCTCATCAGCAATCAGATAAAAACGATGCAGGAAAACACAAATGAACTATCATCAATAGCCAGCAAAATTGGGCTTGAGGTCAATCATGAAAAGACTAAAGTCATGAAAAGTTTAATTCCAACAAGTGACAAAATATACATGGAAAACAAACCAGTAGAAGAGATCGATCACTTCATCTATCTTGGAAGTCACATTGATCGAGAAGGGGATACGAGCAAAGAAATTAGAATCAGACTGGCTAAAGCAGCAATGTCTTTCAGAAGCCTTGAAAAGTTGTGGAAATCAAAACTCATTAGCACAAACACAAAACTTAGGCTATTCAAATCAAATGTACTATCAACCCTTACGTATGCGTGTGAAAGCTGGAAAACAACAAGAGATATAGAAACAAAGTTGAACGCATTCGAAAATAAATGTCTAAGGAAAATACTTGGTATAGAATGGAACGAATTCAAAACAAACGAGGAAATTAGAGAAATCGCCAATCAACCACTAATATCTTCAGTAATAAAGAAAAGACGATGGTCATACGTTGGACATGTGATGAGAAGAGATAATAATCGAATAGCAAAGCAAGCCCTCATATGGGAAACAACAGGTAAAAGAAAAAGAGGAAGACCCAGGGAGACACTGAGAAGAACATTGATGAGAGAGGCAAGAGCAGCAGGAATCGGCTCCCTCAATGAGATAGAACTGCTTGCACAGAACAGAGACAGATGGCGAGATTTGATAAAATATCTTTAAAAGAAAACTGCTAGAACAAAAATTCATATAGGAGAAGGTGTATCTTGGTCTACGCCCTATGGGCCGGTTACGGCTCGAAAGGTCAATAGATAGATAGATAGATGGTATAATATAATAATGATGACATCAACCAATGACAGTGTTTGACAGTGATACTGCCACTGTCACTCACTGTGCTGCGTGCAACTTTCACTGAGATACCAGCCAGACTGCTAAATAAAAATAAAGTTTAATGCCAGCTAATTATTAATACAGATTAATAGACCGATATGGATGTGCAGTGATGAGTGATGTGATCAATCACAAACATTTCAAACAACGGCAAGATCACTTAACGTCATATGTCATGATATGTTATGTTACATTAGCGGTTGTCCGGGTTGTAGTTCAGTTGTATATTGCTCGCGTTACGCGCCTAGTAAGTAGTAAAGTAAGTTGACTTGCAGCAACAGATAGATAGTCAACGCGCTAGCTTTTATTAGTTGCTAGTCATTTAGTTCCTTTCGGGTCGAGACGTCGCTTGGTGAGAAGTAATTTCTCTTCCTGTGTGGCAATTCACTCTCAGATTTAGCAGACCTGTTTTAGTTTTTTATAAATGTCTCTTCCAGTCTCTATTACTTTTGTGGATCACCGGATATCACGTCACAGTTTTGTTACCGGGGTCGCCAGATAAATCTCGGAAATGTCTCTTGTCTTGCAATAACAAAAAAATGTATTGTTAAAATCTCAGAGATGCCAGGCCTAAACATTAATATAACTATAATCAATAACCTGGGATATGCTGATGATACTCTACTACTAGCAAAAAATCCTAAAGATCTACAACAATTAATTAATGTAATACACATGGCAAACAAAAATTATGGACTAGATATGAATATCAGAAAGACTAAAACTATGATCATAAACAAAGAAAATTCTCAAGACCTACAAATAAATATCAAAGTTGAAGGAATACATCTGGAGACAGTTCAGGGCTACAAATACCTTGGACATACTGTAACCAATGATGGAAAATGTAAAACTTAAACAAACAAAAGAATAAATATGGCAAATAGTAATTTTAATGCCATGAAAAATATACTAACAACAAAACAAATAACATCAGAGCTGAAACTAAGAATAGCAAATTGTTATTTGGTTATGGAAGGCCCCGGTATCACTGCAAACGAATTAAAATCCATAATTGCTCAACCGCCCGTGCCAGTGGAATCATCCGAATTACTAACACATCCCCCAAACAAAGAAAGTTAGCTGTAGTCCCCATCATAGCAATCTCAGCACACGCCAAAAGACATAAGGCGAAACCGCACAGAAAGTGAACACAGCCAGCTGTTCCCTGTCATACGATATCAGCATTCATCGTAAAAAAATGGAATATCGGAACATGATCAAAACGGATGAAACGCACAGCTCACTGTGTGCACAGAGCACCTAACTCAGTAGCTCATGCAAAAAGCCGGACTTGAAATATCAGGAAGCTGCAACCAGGAACACTTTTCAGATATAGCCTTCTATGGTTCCTGCCGCCTATCCACCATATTGACCAGAAGTTCACGTCCTCCTGAAAATGATGATCGTCATATTTTTAAAATGTATAACGCTTGATGATGTTAGGAAATCGTGTTTGACTCCAATTCCGAACATATAAAAAACAGTTCGTCGTCAGATTATCCCCGTCGTACATCAAATAACAGACCGTAAGATTAGCGTATGGCCGGTCTTGGGATATACGATGAGCCATTATGATGACGTAGCACACACACAATGACTGCACCCAATGATTCATGATTACTCTAGTGAATGCAGTCTACAACGAACGAAACAAGGTGCAAATTCCCAAAAGAGATAAAACTTCGGCTGACTTGACGGAGCCCACCACATTAATGCGTTGTAAAATGTAAATAACTTGCGTCAAACAACTCCAACAACGGTCATTGAACAACATTCAGTGTGACGTAAAACGCAGATCAACACTAGACTGTGGAAGGTCGCATTCGCAACACTTGATTTGTCAAAACGGAATATTACCGTGCGAGCAAATTGTCACATTTTCTCAGTATTTCTGTATGGTGCAGAACAATGGACATTAGACAAGAAAACAGAACAGAAATGGGGGGCCTCGGCAGCCTAGTTGGAAAACCACCCGACTGGACTACCGACGTTCGAACAATCCGTGTTCGTTTCCCGCTGTGAGCAGTGTGAATTGTACTCATGTTTGGAAAAATAAAATACCCCCACGGTCGACCCAGCCGTTGGCAGAAATAGGTACCAGGGTATTACCCTGGGAAGGTGAGGAATGTCGCTTCTCATCTGAGTTTTGATGCGACATTATACAGAAATATCCGAACATTTCTGGATAGGCGGCCGAGCACATATGAGTGTAAACTCGCGTGCTAAGACGTCGGTTCAAGTCTCGTACTTTACCTTTACCTCTACAGAACAGAAAATTGAAGCCTTTGAAATGTGGATTTATAGAAGAATGTGTAAAATTAAATGGAAAGAAAAGAAAACAAACGATGAAGATTTAAAACAACTAAAAATAAAAATATAATTATTAAATACAAATCAGACAAGACAAATTACATTTTTAGGGTATGTTAAAAGACAACAACCTAATAAAAGTAATATGGGAAGGGAAAATCCAAGTAAAAGAGGCAGAGACAAACCAAGACAAACATGGACGAGTAACATCAAGAAATGGACAAGTCAACCTATGACAAACTGCACCATCAAAGCAGAGACAGAATGGAATGGCGCTCCGTGGTAGCGAACCTTCGTTGCGCAGACGGCACTCAATGATGATGATGATTGCTAAAATAAAGCTAATGGCAGCATACCAGTAGCAACTAAGCTGAAAGCTGTAGCGTTAGCGACCCACAGATGACTGATCGAGTGAGTCCGGATTATCAAAGAAAGGAGCGGATCAAGTTCCTACTCAGAATGTTGACCACAAACCTTACACGTCTAAAATGTTGACCAAAAACCGTACACATCTTTATATTTCCTTCTCTTGTTCACTAATGGATTGATTGTCCTTTTCATCATCAATCCACAGAAGGACATTAAATTGGCGTACATGCCCTGTGTTTGCGGGTGAACTGTGATATTTGCGCCTTTAATGCCCAAAACAACCGACTTCAGGACGGCATTTTTTTTTACTACCGTCTTTTCTGTTCAATCCCTACTCGCTTGATTAGACTAGAAAAGTTAGCTACTAGAGGCACCACAAAAAAGTGAAGTAGAGTCTGGATGGATCTGGTTCACCGATCATAATGCAGACCATCAGATATGAATCGGTGACAGCCGCCAGCTCTGCTACTGTCTGGCGCCTTGCCACCAAAACCTCATATATAAGACATTTTCCTTGATATTTAATGACCTATTAGATATCCAATATTAGCAAAACATGCAGCACATACTTCACGTAAGTAAAACGTTTCTCCCCTGTATGTTTTCTCTTGTTTGGTTGATTTCCTAAACTGTCAGCAAAACATACACCTCACATGCGAAACATTTTCTCTTGAGTGTGTTCTCTTCTGTTTTTATTAGATATACACTTTGATCAGAAATGCACTACATTCATTACAGGTGTACAG
Organism: Megaustenia siamemsis; assembly: GCA_032433765.1. Lineage (NCBI taxonomy): Eukaryota > Metazoa > Mollusca > Gastropoda > Stylommatophora > Ariophantidae > Megaustenia > Megaustenia siamemsis. The sequence continues at coordinate 25,155,880 of JAVIAB010000159.1, read as the reverse complement.
CTTCTAGGCCTGTAACTGTTCTCATTTCTGTTTCTCGGTGGCCTAGTTAGGAAAACCATCCGACTGGGCTACCGACGTTCGTACAACCCGTGTTCGATTCCCACCGGAAGCAGGATGAGTTGTACTCATGCTTGGAAAAAAGTAATGCCACGGTCGACCCGGCCGCTGGCACAAATGGGTATCTGGGTAGTACTCTGGGAAGGTGTGGAATGCCACCTCGCATCGTGAGTTTCGAAGCTTGAAGCAACACTGTCAAGAAGTCTTCGAACACTTCTAGATGAGCGGCCGAGCACATATGGGTGAAAACTCACGTGCTAAGACGTCGATTCAAGTTTCGTACTTTACATTTACTTTAATTGTTTTCTTGTGTATTTTTAGATCTACAGAACAACTAGCTAGATGACTTAAAAACAGCCCTAGACCAATCCAGTAGATACCATCACATTGTAATATACAAGAGAATGAATGTGCAGACAAGCTAGCCAGGGAATGAGATTACCATAAGAGAACAATCTGGTCTGTTATGAAGAAGCTAAATCTATCACCAAAGGCCAGTACCATGAAAAATGGAAACAGTAACACCCAAAGCATAACGAGAGGGGCAGCTACCTCCAACTATCAAAGAGAGAACAAGTCATCATACTTTGCATTCACTCTGGCCAGAACAAAATGAGAATCCACATGTTCACCAAACTCAATGTAGGAACTACCAGTCTTTGCATTTCTGTACCCTGGAAGACGTGACAACAAAACACGTTCTACGGGATTGCCCCGGTACATTGGCCAAGGGAGTCAATGTGGTCCACGTCCAATAAATTATGATAATCACCTTTATTTTTTTGAAAGCATCACACAAAAAAGATATATAAATATAATAAAACTATTAATTAATGTGACAATAAAAGATAATTTGAGAAATGAAGCAATTGGAAAAAAGAGTAGAGTCTCTTTCTCTCTCTGCGTTCAAGAAGTTTTTTGTAATGCTATTTTTTTTAAAAAAGAATATGGATTTGTGGAAGGAAAAGTCACTAATAATGCAACATACGTCCCGAGACATTGAAAGAAAGAGCTCAATATAAATCTATGCATGTGTTTCATTGACTAAACGAAAGTATTTGATAAAGAAAAGCATGCAGAAATAACTAATATGCAGGAGAAATTAAACATTGATGGCAAGGGTCTGAGAATCATAAAAACATGTATTGGTAACAAACAGCAGTCATAAGAAGTGACAACCAAACAGGACAGTTCCATTATATATATATATATATATATAAATATATAATATAAATATATATTTAAATATATATATATCATCATCATCATGTACCCTGCAGGTTGGCGTAGGCGATCATGTCCCTCCACAATCTTCTATCTACAGTGCATCGTATCAGTTCTGTTGTTGACTGTTTTCCATGCCATGACACCAAGCTATCCAGTATTTTCTCTCTTTGTCGTCCGCGATCTCTCTTTCCTTTTATTTTGCCAGTTGTAACCAAGTATCCCAACTTTCCTCTTCTCATGATGTGCCCGAAAAATGTTGATTGCTTCTTTCTGATGTTCTTTCATATATATATATATATATATATATATATATATATATATATATATATATATATATATATATATATATATATATATATATATATATATATATATATATATATATATATAGCCGCGATAGTTCAGTGGTTAGTGAACTGGACTACCACGGACAAGGGGTAGGGTTCGATCCCAACCGACGGCTTCCGGGTTCACCCAGTCTTAAATGGGTACCAGTTTTTTTCTGGGAAAGTAAAGCGGCACGGGCGTAATGCCGACCACACTACACCAAAAATCATTTGCTGAAGGTCTGTAAAATTTATGGCCACTAGCACCATATTCCCTATACGCCACTTGGCGTGACTGGGCTCTTTACTTTATATATATATATATATATATATATATATATATCTTAGTCAAAGGCTAGTGGAGCCAACGATAAACAAACCGACGGAAGGCAACAGAAAACCACCGTCATAACTTCTTTGTACAATCATGAGTCGCCACAACAATAGAAATAATGACAACATCGTTAAGGGGGATTCCAATGGACAACCCTCTTTCGGTAGGGGACATCATGTACTACAGGTGATACCCGATCGCCATAAAGCTACTGTAAGCAAAATAATGAAAAAGGGAGCTAATTTCCAATATTAGGAAGAAACAATCATCATTTTTTGGCCATGTAATGAGAAGAGAACAGTTGGAATATATTGTAACAACTGGAAAAATTGAGGGACAAGAGATAGAGGGAAGCAAAGAGAAAAAATAACAGACAGCTTGAGAGAATGGCATGGCAGAAGGTCAAGAACAGAAATGATAAATAGCTGCCGAGATCGAAAGTTGTGGAGAGAAATGATCACCTACACCAGCAGGCCTGGTACTTGATGATATATATATATATATATATATATATATATATATATATATATATATATATATATATATATATATATTGAAATATATATATATTGAAATACAATATATATATATATAAATATATATAGAATTATAAATATCTGTTGCCCTTTCGAGCACTTATGGCAGAACTACAATCTCAAAAACAGAAACTTTGCATGCCAAAATGGCACATATTGCGGAGATCACTGCTTCTAAAATCTATGGCTCTGTTTCCATAACAATGCTTTTTACAATGACAGCTTATCAAGCCATCGATCAATCTCCTTAGTCGCCTCTTACGACATGCCTAGAAGGTCACAGTGTCACTTTTAATTCTTTTGCTGTGATGCCGAGGCCTTCCATAACCAATAACCAGTGTCACTATTCTTTACTTCCCACATAATGAGGCCCAGGTAACACAGGGGGGGGATATATATATATATATATATAAAAATAAATATATAAATAGATATAAATATATATATAAAAATAAATATATATATAAATATATATATATTTATAAATAAATATATATATAATATATATATAAATATATATATTTATTTTATATCTATATATATAAATATATATATTTATTTTATATCTATATATATATCTATATATATATATATATATATATATACAAAGATTTACTTGATCTATGTGTTCGCGGCACCCACGGTTCAAGAGTTTGAAAGGATGAACAGTATTTTTCAACAAACTAAGGCTGGACTCCCATGAACTCAATCACGAACTAAACTGACACAAGACAAGTTTTTAGAAGAAACTAAGACAAATAAATAGACAAAATAAAAATATCGTTGAAGCTGATTTAGGGGTAAACAATTTGTAATTGAATATAATAAGTTTCTTCACAATAATTAAAACATGTAACCTTTTATAGAAATCAAACAAATGAAAGAAAGATGTATATAAATGCTGTATGAAACTCTCGAAGTAAATGGTACTTCAATGAGAGATACATTTCAACAATGGTTCCTGTGATAATTTCAATTTAAGTTTCGAGGACCATGTTTTCAGTTACTATTTTTATACACTGCCGGGAACAACATCCGCATTATTGAAGAACAATTCAGAAACCTTATTTTTGTTCACCAGAAAGACAAATCTTTATTTAAGAAAGATGAAATGTCAACAGATAGAGAACTGCTTTGGATTGTTATGCTTTTTTAAGATATGGCCATCTTGCTCATCTTTGAGTGAGATAATAATCTGAATTAGTAGTCCAGAGGTTGACCAGAGCTCTCTGTTATCAGTTCAAACAAAAGTCACAAATAAAATGAAACATATTTTGTTTGATGCTCTAGTGAGAAATCTTGCCAGAATTATTGCTGTCCAACAAATGTGAGGAATTTATGTCATCTACAAAAATGTTAAAAGAATTTACAGCTGATAAAGTTAATGCCGTAATTTCAAGTTCTACCAGTGAATATATCCTTAATGAAATGGATTAGGAGCATTTCAAGTGATGTGAATATCGTAAATATGTTGTTTTTTTTATTTTTTTCCCTGCGAAACTGTTTGGTTTTGTTTCTGGTTTATTGAATTACTGCTTAGCTTTGATTCTGGTTTATTGAAGTGCTTTTAGGCTTACTTCCTCCATTGTTATTTCATTTGTTTAAATTGTGTCGTCTGTCTTTCTTAACGTTGATGCTATAAACATTTTTTTCCCCATGTTTACAAGGTTACTGCACAATTCTATTTATGTGCTCTTTCAGATCTATTTTACACGTATGTGGTGCCTGGTGGTCTGTAAATAGAATCTCCTTAATCATATCTGTCTCAGATTGCTCTCAGATTATGTAGTCCATGCAGGTAATAAACAATAGGAAAGAGAGCACGCACTGCTGTTCAAAGTTACAAAGATCAGTAAGGCCTGTTCTTGGTCGAATGTTTTTTTCTTGGTCTATGAAAGTTGTGTACATAATTTGCTTATTGTACTTTCATCTTTTCTGTTAATTATTTTAAGATGAATACCGCATCAGTTCATTCTTTATTTGTTTAGAATCCTATTTGGGAGTAGCTAATCTGTAATTTTATAATAGGTCTTAACTTTTTTAAAATGATTTTGGTGAATAGCTTTTCTACACGACTGAGAAGGCAGATACATTTCTATATTTACACCCCCCCCCCCCTCCTTCCTGCAGGCCATAAAGAAGGGTTCATTGATTCCTCCATTTTGTTGTCTATTCAATCTTCTCCAGGTGTGTGACTTTTATCTCAGACTTCATCTGAAGTGTTTCCTGTATTCTCTTTCTCTGCAGATTCCAGTTGAGATCTTGTCTTGTAATTCTTGTATTTGGCTTTCAAAGTGTCAACAATTTTTAAATTATCTTTACTATAAGACACCACATTTTATATTTATGATGATGATGAAGCTCCTCTAAAGTCTTGGTAAAAATTGTCAACATATGAATGTACACATCTTTTCTTCAACTTCACTGGTCAGCACTACAAGAGATAATTATTGCTACACAGCCAGATCTGCCTTGGTTACCATTTCTTCTGTATTGATAGTTAACTTGGCTTGGATCATAAGTGGTAGTATTCAATGCCAGATGTTGACCAGGTCAGACAAAGTAGAGGAAAGTTGCTAATGAGGGTTTCTTTGCAAGGAGTGAAACACTGTTCACTTTAAAGAACACAAGTTACATGCTCACAAGATGAAATACATCAATATCAGAAGATACTCAGTTGTTGATACATGCATTACAATTTATTATATATTAGAATGAATCAGAATTCATCTTAATCACATTATTTCACAATTCATAATTGTTTTTAATTAAACTACCAGAAGACGATCGAAAAACAAATTACATTCAAATCTATGCACCATGCAACAACAATGAAAAAGACAGCGAAGACTTCTGCGACACATTGAATGAAATCATTAACAAGATTGACGAAAGCGACGACATGTTAGTGATGGGAGATTTTAACGGAAGGCTTGGGAAATGCAGCAGTGAGAACAGTGATATCTTAGGACCCTTTGGCGATAAAACAGCTGAAATAAACGAAAATGGAAGCAGACTGCTGGAACTATGCAATCAAAATGATTTATTTATCACCAACACATTCTTCAAACACAGAGTCGCAAGTATACACCTGGTACAAATGGAATGACACAACATGCAGAAGCCAGATAGATTTTATACTAACAAGAAAAGAGTAACCGACAGTAGAGCAATCCCAAATACTACAGATGACACGGATCACAAAATGGTTCTGGTCACACTAAGACAGCCAAAAATAAAGAGAATATACGAAAACAAACAAAAGAAGCGAAAAGAACAGACAATAAAAATAAAACAATTAAAAGATCAAGAAACTAGGAAAACCCTAGAAGAAAAACTAACAGAGGAATTCAAGAAACTCCCTAACGAAGTATGCAAAGTAGAAGAAGAGTGGAAACAATTTAAAGAAACAGTAACCAACATCTCTAAAACAGTTTGTGGAACGAAGCTAAGAAGAAGAGAAAGGAAAAAGAGCACCCCGTGGTGGAACGAAATATCAGAGAAGCAACTAAAGAAAAGAAGAAACTGTTAAAAAATCGGAGAGAGAACAAGAACCAAGAAAAATATGCCTTAGTTCGAAAAAGAGTTAAAATGTTGATCAAAAAAGCTAAGCAAAAAAATTGGACAGAATTCGGACAAAACATGAGCAGGGACTTCAAGACAGCCACAAGAGATTTCTACAAAGCAGTAATAAGCCACAAGAGCGAGAAAAGAAAACCATGATCCTACTGAGCTGATAAATGACAAAGACGGACAGCCAATATCAAATAACCAATGTATGCAACAGAGATGGAAAGAATATTTTGAAGACTTGTTAAACATACCAACTACCAATAAGACAGCTAAAACCACGCTAGAACTCACAAATACTGAACCCAACATCGTGAAAGAGGAAATCGAAGAAGTAATCAAATATGCACCAAGAAATAAAGCACCAGGGATAGATAACATATCAATAGAAATAATAGCAGCAGCAGAAGAAACAGGAATGCAATGGCTGCACAGAATATTTAATGCAGCATGGCACCAACAAGCCCCAGAAGACTGGCAACAGGCAATGATCATAATAATATGGAAAAAGAAAGGTAGCAAAAGAGACTGTAATCAATATAGAGGTATATCTCTTCTCAGTCATGTAGGAAAGCTATACGCCAAAATCTTGGAAAAAAGGCTGAGACCAATAATAGAACTACAGTTAAGTGATTCTCAAATGGGGTTCTGAAAAAACAGAGGATGTACAGATGCACTATTCACACTAAAACGGCTTGCAGAAAAAAACGACAGAACACAATCAAAACTTATACACAGTCTTCATTGACCAGGAAAAAGCATTCGACAGAGTAAACAGAGAACAACTGTGGGAGATACTAACAACATACGGAGTAAGCTAACATCTAATCAACCTTATTAAAAGTCTCTACGTCAGCAGCAGCTGCAGGGTCAGGACAGCAGCAGGCTACACAGACCACTTCGAAGTTAGATCAGGTGTAAGACAGGGGTGCGTACTATCCCCCCTACTGTTTATTACATACATGGACCATATATGCAAGCTAGCCAACCCATCAGAGACAGAGGAGATCAACGAGCTTCTATTTGCAGACGATCAGGCACTAATACATGAAACAATAGAAGACCTACAAGAACACTTAAACAAACTCAACATCTCAGGCACTAAATACAACATGAAAATCAACATCAACAAAACAGAAGTCATGAATGTCGCCAAAAATAAACAGAACATCAACATAACTATAGAAGGCAGACAACTAAAACAAGTAGAGGAATTCAAATACCAAGGAAGTCTAATGACAAACGATAATTCCTAAACAGCAGAGATAGCATCAAGATGCAACAAAGCTTGTCAAATCATCGGACAGCAATCACCACTATTGTCCAACAAGGAAATAACTCTGGAGGCAAAACGAGCACTATACAATACAATCTTCATCCCAATGTTGTGCTACCAATGCCAGACCTGGACCCTAGATGCAAGACCAACAAGAAAAATAACCTCTACAGAGATGAAATGTGTTAGACGAATGACAGGAAACAGTTTGAGAGATAAGATCAGAAATGAAGAACTGAGAAAAAAGCTAGGAATAGCCCCCGCCATAGAATATATAAGGAAACAACAGATAAAATGGTTTGGCCACGTGACAAGCAGAAATAACAAAACACAACACAACGAGCCTTCAACAAATGTAGTGAGAACAGCAGACCCAAGGGTCGACCACGTAAAAGATGAGTCGATGGAATATTAGAAGCACTAGGAAACATAACAGCAGTAGGCGAACAGAAGAGCAAAAGACCGCAAATTATATCTCCCCTCGACGCTGAAAGGCAGATGAGGAAGGAAAGAAGAAATATATTTCTCAAATCATTACATTCAACAAACATTTAATTTACCATAGTCCAACTTTTCAAATCTACTATTTCTCTAATAACTCACAGAACTATTCAACTCTATATTTTTCTGTAGTTATCCTATCTCACTTATGCTATCCATTATATTCTAATAATAAAACACCCTCATGTCATTAACACATTGAAATCTGTACATGATTTTGAGTCAATGTTCCCACACTAAATGGGCATGGATATGTTGTGTCATTGGATTACTCTAGATATCTACACATTTTGGGCTGACACATCCAATCTTCAGCATGGACAGGTTTCTAATAGCAACAATTTTGCCACAGCAAAGGCCATTTTGGCCTCCTCATGATGACTTTTAACCATGAAGAATACTTTATCATACACAGAGCATGCTTACATGACCTGTTTTTCACTTTTATCAGGACCACTAGACATCAAATCTCACTACCCAAAGATTGGGCAAGGATAAAGCCATGAAAAAAAAAACAACTATTGTTTTGAAAAGTACCCTTTCCCTGTGGTAGAAGTTGGTTCAGGGACCTCCTTGTCTAGAGTCCATTGTCTTATATAAAACCCACAGACTCCTTAATAATCAATAATATCTTATGCTATTTGAACTATTTTTCCTTCAGTCATATTTTTCCATCTTCAGGCACTTCATAAAAGAAAAAAAATGTTTTATTTACAATAACCGCACTCCTTTTATTTTATTTTCAGATAATAATAACAGCCACAAATGGAATAATCACAAATAAAAAAATGTAAGGAATTGGTTTAGTTTTATTCCTACTTTTGTAGGTTTCCAAGACACTCCAATAAGCTATCACTTTACTGAATGCGTTACCTCTTCTAGGCTTCACTCCCATATGTGCAGCCTACTAAAGAAATTCAAAACTACTGTCCTGCATGTGTTTTATTGTGAGTTATGATCGCCCCACTTTGCATAAAACATGCCCTACCTAAAAACCATATCAGACCTTTCTTTCATGTGTGTTTCAACAAACACTTTCAGCTCCCTGTGAAGCATAGGTCTTCAACAAACACTTTCCATGCCATTCTGTTTCTTGCCATTCTTCTAAGATCATTCTATGTCTTCCCCATCACATTCATCTTTGCTTCCATCTGTCTTCTCCAAGAATTCATTGGTCTTCCTCTTTGTCTTTTTCCCTGGGGATTCCAAAAAATGGCCTGTTGTGTAATACTATCAGTTGGCTTCCGCAGTGTGTGTCCTATCTAACACCATTGTCTTCACTGTATCTCTTTATCCACTAGTGTTTGACTGGTACATTTCCATAATTCTATGTTAGTGAATTTGTCCTGCCATTTCCATCCTTTTATTCTGCACAAGCATCCATTGGTGAAAGTCTGCATCTTCATGATTGTCATTTTTGTTGTTCTCCATGTTTCACAGCCATATCTCTCTCTCTCTCTCTGCGATCAGGACTCAATCAGAGTAGGATTCCAGACTCTCCCATGAAGTCAGCTGTCAGGTTAAGTGTGTTGATCACCCCCACAGACAGAACATCACAATTATAGTCTGCCATATCCACTCTGATTGAACACCCATTAAAACGTTACACTGTGTTCTGCGCCAGTGGCCCAATGCATCCGATTTCAGCCGGTCGGCCCTCCCAGGTTTACAAGCACCATCTGCCCCGAGTCACTAGAGGTGACTAACACAGACATCCACACACAAAGATAATGAGATGTGACCAACACAGACAAGCACACAGTGATACGAGGCATGACTAACACTGGCACACATCAAGATATATGACACATGACTAACATAAACATGCACATAAATATATGAGATATGACTGACATAGACATGCACACACAAAGATATGAGATGTGACTAGCATAGCCATGCACACACAGGGATATGAGATGTGACATACACAGACATGCACACACAAAGATATGAGATATCACTAACCCAAACATGCGCACACAAAGATATGACACACGACTAACACAGATACACACTAAAGTATGAGATATGACTAAACACACACGCACATAAAGATATGAGACATGACACACACCAAGATATGAGATATGACTAACATGACACACAACAAGATATGAGCCATGACCAGCACACACACACACAAGCTAAGATATGAGCCATGGCTAGCACTGAAACACATCAAGATATGAGCCATGGCTTGCACAGAAACACATCAAGATATGAGCCATGGCTTCACGGAAAAACACCAAGAAATGAACCATGTCCAGCACAGAAACACTTTAAGGTATCCAAATGCTTGGGTTTGTTGTAATCGGCAGACTCTTCTTAACGTAGGAATCATCGACATACGAGACATAACTAACACTGGCACACATCAAGATATATGACATCATCATTAACAGCCATATAATAAGACTGACTTAACATTGGAGTTTTTATTTTGTTTTGAACCTAAATTCTTTGGACTTCCATGTTTCCCAGTGCAAAACATGCTCCACTTGCTTTTTATATCCTTATTTTGGTATTGTTTTTTGTTCCTCCCTCTTTGTCTATATTACTGACCAGATATATTTAAGAATGTACGTCTAGTAGAGGTATTTCTCCCATTTTTATTTGGTTGATGCCGGCTGCATTAATTTTCATAATTTTGGTCTTATTTCTATTTATTTTCAGTACTATCTGCTGTGATCTCTCATCAAGTATGCTCATTTAATCCTGCATCTGTTAATGGCTGTGTGATAGGAGAGCTATGTCATCAGCAAAGTCTAAAACATCAAGTTGCTTGGTCAGTGACCCCTGGAATCCATTTCTGTTGTTTTGAGTTATTTTCACAATCCAATCGATGACCAGTAGAAAGAGAAATGGAAATAGAAGGCATCCCTGCCTTACTCCTGTTCTTATTTCAAATGCTTCTGTAAGCTGCCCTTCATGCACCATACTACATTTCATTCCTTCATACATTATTATTATCAAGTTAATAAACTTTGTGGGGATTACGTAGTGACTCAGCAATTTCCAAAGCATTCCTCTGTCTAAACTATCAAATGCCTTTTCATAATCTATGAATCCAATATAAAGTGGGGTCTGTAGTTCTAAACTTTGTTCAGCTATTATATGTAGGGTGGTTATTTGATCAGCACATGATCTGGTCTTCCTAAAACCTGCTTGTTTATCTCTCAAACTCAGGCAGTAAATACACTTTAGTAAAATTTTGAATTTTTGATTGCTTTCATGAAAAGCCACCCCACAGAGTAGATGATCAAAATGACTTTAATTTTTTCTGTGCTCTTGCATTGATTTTCTGGGCCTCAGGGGTAATTAATGTCTGCTCTGCCACTAGTGATCACAGCATTCAGACAGCTAGGATCACTGCCCACATACAGTCCAACATATGCTGCTATATCTACATGCAAAATTGCTTTTCTTGACCTCAAGGATGATCAATGTCTGCTCTGCTACTAGTTATCACAGCATTCAGACAATCAGGATCACTGTGTGCACAGTCCAACATATCTTACAAGATTTACAAACAAAATTGCTTCCACTCCATCATTAGCAGCTTTAGAAAAAATTTCACTGACACTTTTCAGATAGCTAAATCTTTGTCCAAAATGGTGGAGTATATTAAACCTCACCTCATCCACAAATTATTGAATGGTGACAAAATGGCAGTGCATGACAAATCTGCTCTTGGACAATGACCTCATTATTCTAGTTTGTTGAGGGCCTACAAAAAAGTGATTCACTCTCCACAAATATGCATGCTCATGCACAAGAATGAGTATCTGGTCCAGATTTTGGCAAAATTTGATGCAATAATGTTGCTCATATAGTTCCATAATTTCAAAGCAAATGTATATAAGTGGGCATTCTCTATACACACATTCACTCATAGACTCGATAAGCAAGAAAAAAATTCCATTCATATACATGAAGATCCGATGCTCATTCACCACAGAGGACATCTTCTGAGCTTTATTTGTTTCTATGGGAAAAAATAACACTGGATAATTTTAGAGCAGTTCTTGTATTGGTTACAGACAGCCCCACAAACATCAAATCTGTAAAGTTCCTCTCTTGTAAGTGTTCCTGTTTTATGCTATGTACAAAATATACAAAGTACACACCATGTGTAAGGCATATTCCATGAACATGCTGTTATGTGACCAATTAGATATCCACTATAAGCAACATATACACCATATACATCACACATGTAAGTCTCATAACTCCCTTGTATGTGTTCTCCTGTATTTTTTATGCAATCCAAGATTAGCTAAACATGCAGTACATACATCACACATATAAGGTTTTTCTGCTATTGTGCTGTATGTTTTCTCATGTGTCTTTTTAGAATACTATTCCAAGAAAAATCTGCAGCACAAACTTCACATTTGTAAGGTTTCTCTCCTGTATGTGCTCTCTTCTGTATTTTTAGATTTCCAGTTTGAGCAAAACCTGCAACACACACATCACATGTTTAAGTAAGGCTCCTCCCATATATGTGTTTTCTTGTGCTTTTTAAATGTTACAAGATGAGCAAAACATGCACCACACACATCACATTTGTAAGGCTTCTCTCCTGTATGTGTTCTCTTGTGTGATTTAAGTTTTGAACTTTGAGCAAAACCTGCATTACAAACATCACATTTGAAAGGCTTCTCTCCTGTATGTGTTCTCTTGTGTGATTTAAGTTTTGAACTTTCAACAAAACCTGCACTACAAACATCACATTTGTAAGGCTTCTCCCCTGTATGTGTTCTTTTGTGTATTTTTAGTTTTCCATTTTCAGCAAAACTTACACCACACACATCACACACATATGGCTTCTCCCCTGTATGTGTTCTTTTGTGTGATTTAAGTTTTGAACTTTCAACAAAACCTAAACCACAAACATCACATTTATAAGGCTTCTCTCCTGTATGTGTTCTCTTGTGTGATTTAAGTTTTGAACTTTGAGCAAAACCTGCACTACAAACATCACATTTATAAGGCTTCTCCCCTGTATGTGTTCTCTTGTGTGATTTAAGTTTTGAATTTTCAACAAAACCTGCACCACAAACATCACATTTATAAGGCTTCTCTCCTGTATGTGTTCTCTTGTGTTTTTTTAGATTTCCATTTTCAGCAAAACCTACACCACATATATCACATTTGTAAGGCTTCTCCCCAGTATGTGTTCTCTTGTGTAATTTAAGTTTTGAACAGGCAGCAAAACCTGCACCACACATATCACATTTATAAGGCTTCTCCCCTCTATGTGTTTTCTTGTGTTTATTTAGACCTGACACATTAGAAAAGTCTGCAACACACACATCACATTTGTAAATCTTTTTTGAATGTGTTTCTCTATTTTCTCCATCATTGCTTCCATCATTATGAAGATATTCACAAATAAGAGACTGAAACATCCTTTCATTTCCTGCCACATGAATAGGCTTGTTAGTTTCCTGCAAATGGGGACTAGAATCTTGATTGTAACTTTTGCCCTGATTTACCTGGGAACAAATTGAGGTCAAAATGTTTTTAAAATAGATCATAACACAATGTTGATGAAATATGATAATGCTGTTGGTGTTGCATCAGTAACTTCTTTGTTGAGATGATGATAGTTTTATACTTCATGACAATAGCTAATAATGATAATATGAGTAGGTGAACATCCTTATCGTATAACCACAAAGAACACATAAATTAAAAAAAAAAATGAAAATAATTTTCCACTTTTGTTAGTTATGCACTTTACCTCAGCTTTATCAATATAGATTAGAGGTCCATGATGAGGGCAGTCCTCTTCATGTTTCAGCTGACAATTCTCACAATCTAAAAGTGTAAATGAATTATTAATACATTGTTTCATTAAATAAACAAATATAACAAAGTGAAATGGGCAATTAAAATATAGTAAATAAATGCAGTCAAATTTTGAGCATAGATTCTATAATTAACAAGTAAAAACTTACCTAAAACACTTTCATTGTCAGAAAAAAGCATTAAAGTTGTGCTTGTAGCATTCATGACACTGGACGTTTCACTTTCTTCTATATTATTGGCTTCCTTCTTCACTACCTGGTGATGCAAACAATTTTTATACTACAGGAGTAGGTCACAGTGTAACCTTGAACAACTAAACATAGATATCAATAGTTGACAATAAAATGTCACTTCATTCTTAAACCTGATCATTTTTAAGAATATTTATAAATCAATACATCTTATTTTCTATTGATATCTTGCAAGAGCTCAGATCTGTTGTGTGTATGTGCACAGTTTGCTACATGTCTAGTGGTCAATGTGCTGCAGTGCATGTAGCTGTTTGTAAAGTCATGTCACTGATTTGTTAAAGAGTGATAACAACTGGTAGTAGAATGACACCAATTTGTGGTTGTGTCAGCAAGATTGCACTCCTTTATTTTAGGATAATACCTGCATGTTACCAATTCTTGTCAGTGTTGTGCTGTCACAGTGCCAACTTATATTAACAATTGTATCATCTACCATCACCTCATGATTGGTCCTCTTAGTTTCTTGTAATGGACTAGCAATAGGTCGTTACTTACAACTCCCATTACTCTCATAAATGATCCCATTATTGAATCAATAACAGAAGATATTCACTAACTTATAAAGGTAAGATAAACCATACTGGCTACAATGAAAGGTTCACATGATCTCCCATCTTAAGTTATGGCTGTACCTGTTCTGGTTGCTGTTGATGCTAACTGTGTAGATACTTATTGCATCTGTTGTCCCCTTCTCAATGCGCCATGCTCTGGACTTCTGGTGTTGTGGACTTGTTCTTGTAAACTGTACCATGATTGATGACAGTTACCTGCCGGTCTTAAACTGCGACTGGTAACGGGTGTTACACGGCCTTTGTCCACAGGTTCTTGTAAAAAGATAAATAAACACGCCGTTGGAACGGACGCCTTGTGACTTGGTGAGTTCTTGCAATTTCTTGAAATGTACCGCATACGGTGGTTCGTACTTCACTTTGATAAATAAATGTTCTACACTGAGAATCGTATATCAATGACCCCTTCCTCTGTGACAACTTCCAGTTCAATTCTCGCCACAGCATATGCTATGACTAAATGGAATCAGGTAGATAGTAGATCACTGCACAACAAAGTCTCTGGTAAACTGAATATCAACATTTATTAGTATTTCAAACTTCCACGATATAGAGTGTTAACTAGGCCAGTGGTTTAACACTTCCTGCTCAGCCTTCACAGTTTCTGCTAAGGAAAACATAGACTGTTGAGTATCTCACTCCATGCTATCCCTCTCTAAAATCTAAATTACCTAACTGCTCTTACGAATCACTTGACTTGTTATTCTATGAACTGCTATCATGGCCACTACTAAATACTACTAATCACAAATAATCACTTCTAGAAGGAGTCTAACTATGCATTCCAAACTCTTGAGCCTGAGCTCACTTAAAACGAGTGGGCTAACATCTAGCAGTGTCACCACCCCTCCTTAGCTATCTGTGTGTTGTCTCAAGCACTCAGAAACTGACTGAAACTTCTCATCTAACACTATACAAGTACTTAAATTCCTCGACCTCCAATCAATCAAAAACTACCTACATCATCACCTAGTCAATCAAATCAAAACTCATCATCTTAAGACAACTCACTCTAGAGTTTCTCGTCCCTTACTTATTGCACAAGATTCTTGCAATCTTCCCTCAACACTATTCATATCTCACATTACCCACAATGGCTCTCCCATTGACCCTACCCTATGACCAACTACATCTATTTCCTTACACCCCAACATCTCCTGTGTACACTGTTATTTTTAATATCTACCATAGTTATGTCATTGACAACAATTTACTAGATGACACAATACTAAGCTGTTCCATAAAACAAGGGAGGTCCATCATAACTTAACTTTAAAAACATTTGTGATGATCGGTAAGGAATAAAATCATTCCACAAGTAAACAGTTCATAGCTTCACAATTAATACACAAACTTTTCTCTCCCATTGTGACAATTTACAATTCTATCTCATTGGAAATCTACAAATGCATTGCTTGCTAACTATGACAGTTAAAAAATGTAAAAAAGTAAAGGTTCCCTGTACGCCTTACTAGGCATGTGGGGAATAAGGTGTTAGTGACCATATTTTTCTATGACCATGGCACATTTTTGGGTGATGTGGTCGGTATCACGCCAGGCCACCTTTACTTCCCAGAGAAATATCTGGTACCAAATTTTAGAGCCTGGGTGAACCCCGGAGCCTTGTCAGTCCGAAAAAACTCCGCCACTGCTGGGGATTGAACTCGGACACTTCTGGTCAGGTAGCAAGCACACTAACCACTCAGCCACAGAGGCTCCATGACAATTAAATATACTACAAAATACTGCCATCTATAAAAATTAGTAGTAATCTATCCCAACAAGTAAAGAAAGAACGCATTGGTCAGCTGAAAGTTGATGACATCTCCCACACAGAATATCCAAGTATGGCACTGGTGATCTCACATAAATCTATCTATCTATCTATTGACCTTTTGAGCCCTAGCCGACCCATAGGGCATACACCAAGATACTCCTCTTATCTGAATTTTTGTTCTAGCAGTTTTCAATTCTTTTAAAGATATTTTATCAAATCTCGCCATTTGTCTCTATACTGTGCAAACAGCTCTATCTCATTGAGGGAGCCAATTCCTGCTTCTCTTGCCTCTCTCATCAATGTTCTTCTCAGTGTCTCTGGGTCTTCCTCTTTTTCTCTTACCTGTTGTTTCCCACATGAGGGCTTGCTTTGCTATTCGGTTATTATCTCTTCTCATCACATGTCCAACATATGACCATCGTTTTTTCTATATTACTGAAGATATTAGTGGTTGATTGGCGATTTCTCTAATTTCCTTGTTTGTTTTGAATTCATTCCATGCTATACCAAGTATTTTCCTTAGACATTTATTTTCGAATGCGTTCAACTTTGTTTCTATATCTCTTGTTGTTTTCCAGCTTTCACACGCATACATAAGGGTTGATAGTACATTTGATTTGAATAGTCTAAGTTTATCTCACATAAATAGTCATGATATCATACATTTTTCTATTTTCATAAACATTGATACGTTTACAACTAAGATGGAAGCTTTTTAATAAACAACTGAAGCAATAATTTCTTAAGAGCATAGTTTTTAAAATGCATAACGTGTTTTGGCACATAAATATATGATGCCATGATCATCGTATTAGCAGCCTGGAACAATATTTTTTTTTGTGACAGTGACTTTTTAACACATTAAACATTTATTTTGCATCCATTGCTGGCTAATAAACACCACTGTAGTTACTCCATCCTTCAGTCTGTCAATGTTGTATTACTGTGGCTAAACACACATTCAGTGTTTTATCTATATATAGTGCAAAATATACATTGTCATATTTCCAAAATTCTTTTATAAATGATTGCAAAATTTATTGTTTTGCACACAAAAAATTAAAACACTCACATCATCATTCCACTCTTTTTTAAGAAATCCTTAAGGAATGGAATTTGCCTTTCAACTTTGACCTCAGTCTGCAAAAAACAAAATGATACTCGCATTATATATTACATTACTTTTTTTGGTCTGATAAATTTTAAGACGTTGTAAAATGTAAAATAATTTGCTGCTATATAAAAAAAACTGTAAAAACAATGTAGCTTATACATTGTAAATTTGTAAATACTTCTGTGTTATAAATTAACAGTCAGTTTAGAGAATTTAAATTTATTTGCTTTTATTTTTCTGCAACAAATATTGAACTATTGATTGAGTATTTATACAATTTTGAGTAGTCCAAAGAAAAAGGTTTTTTTTCTATTTCCGATGAGCATATCTGAATTATAGGGAGCCGCGATAGCTAAGTGGTTAGTGAACTGGACTACAAAGGACAAGGGGTAGGGTTCGATCCCAACCGACAGCTTCCGGGTTCACCCAGCCTTAAATGGGTACTGGATTTTTTTGTGGGAAAGTAAAGCAGCATGGGCGTAATACCGACCACATTACCCCAAAAATCATGTGCTGAAGGTCTGTAAAATATAGGGTCACTAACACCATATTTCCCTATACGTCACTTGGCGTGACGGGGGTACTTTACCTTTTACTATATCTGAATTATCACATATGGTTTGGTGCTATTGTCACAGCTTTGTTTCTTTTATAGAATTCAGTCAAATTTATTGAATTTGTAGTGACATGAAAAATTGTCCTTTATTTACTTGGCATGTTTGCACTAATTCTTGAAAGATAATGTTCTATTAATTGTTGAAAGATTTGCACTTTTAACATGAAAGAATTACATTGTTTCTTTTGCTATTATATTAATAATGTTTTGTTGCATCATTTTGACCCTACATTATGATACCATCATAAAAATTATCACCTCAAAATACAAATTCTTTAAATATGATATTTCGCTGTGTGCAAACATACTCTTATACCCAAGTATGGCACTGGTGATCTCACATAAATCTATCTATCTATCTATTGACCTTTTGAGCCGTAGCCTGCCCATGGGGCATACACCAAGATACTCCTTCTCTTATCTGAATTTTTGTTCTAGCAGTTTCCAATTCTTTTAAAGATATTTTATCAAATCTCACCATTTGTCTCTGTTCTGTGCAAACAGCTCTATCTCATTGAGGGAGCCAATTCCTGCTGCTCTTGCCTCTCTCATCAATGTTTTTCTCAGTGTCTCTGGGTCTTCCTCTTTTTCTCTTACCTGCTGTTTCCCACATGAGGGCTTGCTTTGCTATTCGGTTATTATCTCTTCTCATCACATGTCCAACATATGACCATCGTCTTTTCTTTATTACTGAAGATATTAGTGGTTGATTGGCGATTTCTCTAATTTCCTTGTTTGTTTTGAATTCATTCCATGCTATACCAAGTATTTTCCTTAGACATTTATTTTCGAATGCGTTCAACTTTGTTTCTATATCTCTTGTTGTTTTCCAGCTTTCACACGCATACATAAGGGTTGATAGTACATTTGATTTGAATAGTCTAAGTTTATCTCACATAAATAGTCATGATATCGTACATTTTTCTATTTTCATAAACATTGATATGTTTACAACTAAGATGGAAGCTTTTTTATAAACAACTGAAGCAATAATTTCTTAAGAGCATAGTTTTTAAAATGCATAACGTGTTTCGGCACATAAATATATGATGCCATGATCTTCGTATTAGCAACCTGGAACAATATTTTTTTTTGTGACAGTGACTTTTTAACACATTAAACATTTATTTTGCATCCATTGCTGGCTAATAAACACCACTGTAGTTACTCCATCCTTCAGTCTGTCAATGTTGTATTATTGTGGCTAAACACACATTCAGTGTTTTATCTATAGATAGCGCGAAATGTACCTTATCCTATTTCCAAAAATCTTTTATAAATGATTGCAAAATTTATTGTTTTGCACACAAAAAATTAAAACACTCACATCATCATTCCACTCTTTTTTTAAGAAATCCTTAAGGAATGGAATTTGCCTTTCAACTTTGACCTCAGTCTGCAAAAAACAAAATGATACTTGCATTATATATTACATTATTTTTTTTGGTCTGAAAAATTTTAAGACATGTAAAATGTAAAATAATTTGATGCTAAAAAAAAAAAATGTAAAAACTATGTAGCTAATACATTGTAAATTTGTAAGTACTTCTGTGTTATAAATTAACAGTCAGTTTAGAAAATTAAAATGTATTTGCTTTTATTTTTCTGCAACAAATATTGAACTATTGATTGAGTATTTATACAATTTTGAGTAGTCCAAAGATAAAGGTTTTTTTCTATTTCCGATAAGCATATCTGAATTATCTCATATGGTTTGGTGCTATTGTCACAGCTTTGTTTCTTTTATAGAATTCAGTCAAATTTATTGAATTTGAAGTAACATGAAAAATTGTCCTTTAATTATTTGGCATGTTTGCTGCACTAATTCTTGAAAGATAATGTTCTATTAATTGCTGAAAGATTTGCACTTTTAACATGAAAGAATTACATTGTTTCTTTTGCTATTATATTAATAATGTTTTGTTTCATCATTTTGACCCTACATTATGATACCATCATAAAAATTATCACCTCAAAGTACAAAATCTTCAAATTTGATATTTTGCTGTGTGCAAACATACTACCCCCCCCCCCCCCCACACCTTACTAATTACTACTTCTTTTGAGCCATGAGTATTGGATTTGTCTCCTTTAATTGTTAATCAGACACAAATGAACATACTGTACAAAATACTACTACATCACACTCAAGAAGTCATTTTTTTTTATTTTGCTAATTTTCAAGAGATCAGTTTTTTTTCTATGGAGGGAATCTCCTTGGGTGTCTGTGCAGGTATCAAACAAAGATTTGTAATTCAGGATAGCTGATAAACAACACTAAGAGAGAGTTGATCATATGGCTGGATTGACAGAATTATTACTGCTGTGACAATAGACAACGTAACATCTCTGTGATTTAATCCCAGAATTCAGAGTTTCCATGAGGGTCAAGCTGTCTGTGGGTAAGATTTTCTGAGTCGGGTACAGCTTTCTATGGTCTTTAGTTTTACTACCTGTAGTTTCTGTCCGGGCATGTTGTAATAGGGATTCTTATAAACAAATAAAAAGCTTTCAAAGAACACAAATGTGTGGTAAATCAATAAAATATTAATATTCTAGAAAATACAAAAAAAAAATTCTTACACAATTTGAAATTGGAATATTTTATTGAGTCACAAGTGTACAACTATTCTTGCAGACTAAGTGATTCAGTGAGCATAAGAAAAATGAAAGTAGGCTCAATACACAGGCAGTGAGTCGAGTCATTGTAGAAGTCAACAATAAGCTTTGTCACCTTTGTCTACATCCCTTTATGAGTAGAGTCCAGGGAAAAGAAAGAGCAGATATTCTAGATAACTGTGCTGTCAGCAAAGATGGACAACCAATGGATCAGGCTGGGAACATTAACTCTTTCCGGTCTATTTTCAGACACATCGGTTCTATGAAATCGATCAGTTCTAACCACTCACTAACACGTCGGTTATTTCGGGTGTAGCTGAATATTAGATTCGTTTTCACTGATTTTCATTTTTATTTCAACCAATACTTGATTTCCGGAAGAGAAAAAGAAGTGTTCTCTCTCTTGATCTTTCTGTTAATACCAGCATGGTTGAAGTTTCGAACGTTGGAAAATATTTAATTTATATTCATTGTTTATTTATCAAATTTTTGTCACACAATGGCCACGCCCACTGTTAATACTTCTTGCAGTTGACCAAAACGATATAGAGCAGAACAAGCTAGAACTATGTTCGAAACCTTGTTATTGAGTGATTCAGAAATAGAGTATTCATAGTATTTAGACTTGGACATTAATTTTTTTGTGATGATGAGTCGGAATATTGGTAAAAGGTATGATAAAAAGGTACGACAATCTGGCTTATGTTTAGCTAGTGGATGCCTTCTATTCCAGCACTATCAGTGCCTCAGAGGAATCGAGTGGTAGTTATTCTGATAAAAAAACTGGTACTTTTGGGACACATCACACAAAATAAGCCCAGTTGTGTAAATAAAAATAATAAACTTGACTTGTAAATATTATTGTTCTGACGTCACATAAATTTATAATATTTTTCATTCTTTGATCATTTACAAAAAAGTACATAATTTTGTTATTTGTGGACATAAATTAATCAAATAAACTGTACTTTGGAGGAATTTGGATTAAGTTGTGTAATATTTCAAGACAAATGGATAGCAACACATATAAACATGAAAAAGGTTAAATGAATTACAATATTTTCAATTAAAAATGATCTACCTTGAATATTTTATATTTTAAAAAATATTTTATTCTTTTAAATAATCACATATCACAAATATATTGCTATTTTCATTTTCTGTATCCATTTCCCTTTCCGATGATGTATAACACATGCCACATTTATTTAAATTATTGTGTGAAGTAGTCAAATTAAAAAGGTATATGGTAAAATTTCTGGAAACAGGAAAATTAACCTGGTCCAAATCTGAAAATTCCTGTTTCCTGTACTGGTCCTGAAAGAGTTAATGCCATCCATGATGTGTAAGTGGCACAAGCCTTTGACAACCATGAATCCATATACCTCTTTTAGATGAAAGAGATGGGAGTAAAGATGGGTGCATCCAAAAACGAGAGACTTAGTGGTTGTACAAAAGCATGTATGAACCAACACAGAGATGGAGTCGTCAGTCGCTGCAGAACATACTGAGGAGGGGATCGGAGCTCTTATGGACATGTTCAGAGTGCAATGATGACAAGCCACAAATAAATCAATAACTCAATGAGCCCTGTGTGATTTCTGACAGCACTGGAATGATCATAATAATTTAGTTTATCCAGAAATGTTAATAGATCATTCAGAGTAATAAAATATTAACAAACAGAAAACAAGTACAAGCAATAGTTTAGTGTCACATCAGTTCGGAACTTCTAATAATTTCTACCAAAACTAAAAAGTCAACTTACTTCAACATTTGATTCCACTTTCATATTCCAAATTGGTATGAAGCTTTTTGTTTCCATATTTCTGATTGTCAGAGAGTAACAAGTTATATTTATTTAGTAACATCAAATGCAGCAAACAATTCTATGCTAATAAATAATGAACATAATGTTGGTTTGCCTATAAGTTGTGGATTTTCATTTAAAATTATTTATTACTTTCAAAGAGTGGTCTAGTCTGACTTTTTAAAATATAAATATAAAGTAAATAAATTTAGCTTGCTCTCTGAGTGTTTATTAAAATATCACTCAATGTGGCATATCTTGAATCTCAATAACAATTTTAATTAGCAACAAAATCGCATAGACATTCTCTTCTCTTAAAAATAAATGTCATCTTTCAGACACAATTCTGAATAGTAAAGTCAAATTAAACTTAAATAGTTTGTGTAATGAAAGTGATTGTATAGGAGTATTATTATATTCCGTAGTAAAAATGAAATCTAACTAGGAAGGCTAGACTTTAATTACACATTGACAACTTCATGGGGTATTATTATAAATTAAAATGAATATATAATTATTTACTACATAAAAAACATGTACATTATGTTATTTTAAAATCAAATAAATGTATTATGTACAATCAACAATGATTGATTTGATGATGATGGTATATATAATGATGACATCAATCAATGACAGTGACACTGTGCAACTTTCACTGAGATACAGCCACTGCTAAATAAAGTCTAATGCCAGCTAATTATTAATGCAGATTAATAGACCGATATGGATGTGATCTCTCTCTCTCTCTGCGATCAGGACTCAGAGTAGGATTCCAGACTCCCACATGAAGTCAGCTGTCAGGTTAAGTGTGTTGATCGCTCCCACAGACAGAATGTCACATTTAGAGTCCCCAGATCCACTCTGATTGAACACCCGTTAATACGTTACACTGTGTTCTGCGCCAGTGGCCCAGTGCATCCGATTTCAGCCAGCATTTTATTCAGGTTTGCTTTCCTTAGCCTTTGATTGTCCCCAATCTTCCTGCAAGGCAGCAGATTGTCTTTTCTGTAGGGGGATTCTGCCCTTAGATGGTCTGCCCTCACAGGTTTACGAGCACCATCTGCCCGAGTCACTAGAGGTGACTAACACAGACATGCACACACAAAGATATGAGATGTGAATAACACAGACATGTACACAGTGATACGAGACATGACTAACACTGACACACATCAAGATATATGACACATGACTAACATAGACATGCACATAAAGATATGAGATATGACTGACATAGACATGCACACACAAAGATATGACACATGCCTAACAACATAGACATGCACACAAAGATATAAGATATGACTAACAAAAAATAACATAGGCATGCACACACAAGAATATGAGATGTGACAAACAAGACATGCACACACAAAGATATGAGATATGACTAACATATACATGCACACAAAGATATGAGATACCCCTAACCCAGACATGCACACACAAAGATATGACTAACAGTAACACAGATACACACTAAGTTATGAGATATTACTAAACTCAGACGCACATAAAGATATGAGACATGATTAACACGGACACGCCAAGATATGAGATATGACTAACATGACACACACCTAGATGTGAGCCATGGCTAGCACACACACATAAGCTAAGATTTGAGCCATGGCTAGCACAGAAACACACCAAGATGCCATGACTAGCACAGAAAAACAATCCAAAATGTCAATCAATAAGATATTATACTGTCCAAAAAAAGAAACGCATAGGTACTGATGACCAAATTTTAGGCATAACTTTGACATTCAATAAGTTTATTAATTTAATGACCACAGTGTTCAAATTGCACATAAGAATACCTTAGGGTACTTGCTTTCCATTTACAGTTGTCGTGCATCTGTGTGACAAATTTTTTTAGTCCCATGGGTTCTCATGTTAGTTTGGTGTGTGGCCTCCTCTTGCATCGATCAGCGACTGGCATCTCCTTGTCATAGATGCGATCAAATGTCTGATGTGGGCCTGTGGTATGGTTGCCCACTCTTCCTGCAGTGACTGAAACAGATCACGACGATTGGCTGGAGAAACGTTTCGGTGACAAAGACGTCTTTGCAGCTCATCCCATAGATGCTCGATTGGGTTCATGTCTGGAGACAGCGATGGCCAGGGAAGGGTGGGAATGTTGTTGGTAGTCAAGAACTGTGTGGTGAACCGTGCAGAATGGGGTCTGGCGTTGTCCTGTTGAAACACAGACCTCTGCGGTGCCAAAACTGGAACGACATAGGGTGCAAGAATTTCATTGACGTATCGTTGCGCATTCAAGCCTCCTTCAATCTGCACCAATGGACTCCTTCCGTTGAAATTGATCATTCCCCACACCATTACACCTCCACCACCGTGCGGCGGAGCTTCATCAACGCAATTTTGGGCAAAACGTTCATTAGGCCTACGGTATACCCTTCTCCGTCTGTCATGGCGTTGCAACAAAAAGGAAGATTCGTCACTAAACCAGATACGTCTCCATTGATTGTCGATTGTCCAGGGCCGATGCTGGTTGGCCCAAAGAAGTCGATTTTGGCGATGGCGGCGCATTAAGACAGGTCCTCGGTGAGGTCGTCGTGCCATAAGTCCAGCGTCATGCAGTCTATTCCGGACAGTTTGCTCAGACACACGGCGTCCTGCAAGCAATGACTGCGCACTAGAGGAAGCTGTTGTAAACCTGTTTCTGAGGTGATGAACCCGAATAAAGCGATCTTCAGCTGCTGTTGTCACCCTGGGTCACCCACTGCGGTGCCGGTCTTCAACTGAGCCAGTGGCTTGGAAACGGTGCCAAAGTCGACTGATGGTACTCTGCTGCACGTTTAGATGCCTGGCAACCTGATTTTGACTTTCACCTGCTTGCAGACGACCGATAGCAATCATTCGTAAATTTAGCGATAGACGCGCCATAATTGTTTGCTTAAAATTTAAATGAATTTGTTTGTGTAACCTCATCCTTTTATAGGGCTTCATTTGCGTGGGAAGTGAGCTGTGTTTACCAAAAAAAATCACGATTTTTCCATGAACGCAACGTGAGTTATGTTAAAAAAATGCGTGATTACCAAGGGCAGCTACTGCGTTCTGATTATGCAAAAGAATCTCGAAATTTACGCTTAATCCTTGACCTGTATCTTGTTGACAAATTTTGGTATGGTTTGAGATACCCCGGAAAATTTTTTTCTAAAAATATATAAATAATTAAGCTTGTACAAGCTATGCGTTTCTTTTTTTTTTGGACAGTATAGTATTAATAATAGTGTTATCAAAAAAAATCATGAGTCAATCAGTCATGGCTTCACCGACTCCGACTTCACGGAAAAACACCAAGAAATGAGCCAAGTCTAACACATAAACACATTGAGGTATCCATATGCTTATTCAATCACAAACATTTCAAACAATGGCAAGATCAGATCAATTAACGACATGTTATGCTACAATTACTTTTTAAAATAAGTCGAGTAGCGGTTGTAGTTCAGTATATTCGTGTTACTACTGTTGTTACCCGCCTAAAAGTAAGTAAACTAAAGTAAGTTGACTTGTAGCAACAGTTAGTCAACGCGCTAGCTTTTATTAGATGCTAGTCATTTAGTTCCTTTCGGGTCGAAAACTTATCACTTGGTGAGAAGTAATATCTCTTCCTGTGTGGGAATTCACTGTTAGATTAGGCAGAATGTTTTAGTTTTTTTGAATCTCTATTATTTAGTCTCTATTACTTTTGGGGATCACCGGATATCACGTCACAGTTTTGTTACCGGGGTCGCCAGATAAATCTCGGAAATGTCTCTCGTCTTGCAATTTAAAAAAAAATGTTAAAATCTCAGAGATGCCAGGTCTAAACATTAATGGAACTATAATCAATTACCTAAGATATGCTGATGCTACTCTGCTACTACCAGAAAATCTGAAAGATCTACAACAATTAATTAATGTAATGCACATAACCAACAAAAAATTATGGACTAGATATGAATATCAGAAAGGCTAAAACTATGATCATAAACAAAGAAAATTCTCAAGACCTACAAATAAATATCAAAGTTGAAGGAATACATCTGGAGACAGTTCAGAGCCACAACTACCTGGGACATACTATGACCAATGATGGAAAATGTAAAACTGAAATAAACAAAAGAATAAATATGGCAAATAGTAATTTTCATGCCATGAAAAACATACTAACAACAAAACAAATAACATCAGGGCTGAAACTAAGAATAGCAAATTGTTATTTGGTTATGGAAGGCCCCGGTATCACTGCAAACGAATTAAAATCCATAATTGCTCAACCGCACGTGCCAGTGGAATCATCCGAATTACTAACTCATCTCCCAAACAAAGAAAGGTAGCTGTAGTACCCATCATAGCAGTCTCAGCACACGCCAAAAGACATAAGGCGAAACCTTAAACAGAAAGTGAACACAGCCAGCTGTTCCCTGTCATACGATATCAGAATTCATCGTAAACAATTGGACTATCGGAACATGATCAAAACGGATGAAACACACAGCTCACGGTGTGCACAGAGCACCTAACTCAGTAGCTCCTGTAACAAGCCGCACTTGGAATATTAGGAAACTGCAACCAGGAACACTTTTCAGACATTGTCTTCTTAGTTCCTGTCACCTATCCACCATATTGACCGGAAGTTCACATCCTCCTGAAAATGATGATCGTCATATTTTTAAAATGTATAGCGCTTGATGATGTTAGGACATCGTGTTTGACTCCAATCCGAACTTATAAAAACACAGTTCGTCGTCAGATTATCCCCGTCGCACATCAAACAACAGACCGTAAGATTAGCGTATGGCTGGTGAGCCATATATATATATATATATATATATATATATATATATGGACTTCCGTTTCCATGATGGCGGAACTAAGTCACGTTCTCTCGATGCTGCAGAAATTGCTTTGGGATCTGATTAATTTCGGCTTTCCATTGCAATTTTCTGCATTCAAGTCGAAATGATGTTCTACTTAACACGTTTGCGCCGATGAATTGGCGTTGCACGCACGGCAATATTCCGTTTGACAAATCAAATGTTGTGAATGCGACCTTCCACCGTCTAGTGTTGATCTGCGTTTTACGTCACACTGAGTGCTGTTCAATGACCGATGTTGGAGTTGTTTGACGCAAGTTATATACATTTTACAACGCATTAATGTGGTGGGCTCCGTCAAGTCAGCCGAAGTTTTATCTCTTTAGGGAATTTGCACCGTGTTTCGTTCGTTGTGGACTGCATTCACTAGAGTAATCATGAACCCATGGACGCAGCCATTGTGTGTGTATGCTATGTCAACATAATGGCTCATCTTATATCCCAAGACCGGCCAATCTCTACGCTAATCTTGCGGTCTGTTGCGTTGTTTGATGTGCGACGGTTATAATCTAACGACGAATTGTGTTTTATATGTTCGGAATTGGAGTCAAACACGGTGTCCTAACATCATCAAGCGCTATACATTTTAAAAATATGACGATCATCATTTTCAGGAGGACGTGAACTTCTTGTCAATATGGTGGATAGGCGGCAGGAACCTAAGAAGGCAATGTCTGAAAAGTGTTCCTGGTTGCAGTTTCCTCATATTCCAAGTCCGGCTTTTTGCAGGAGCTACTGAGTTACGTGCTCTGTGCACACCGTGAGCTGTGTGTTTCATCCTAATGTGATCATATTCCGATATTTCAATTGTTTACGATTAATGCTGATATCGTATGACAGGGAACAGCTGGCTGTGTTCACTTTCTGTTTAAGGCTTCGCCTTATGTCTTTTGGCGTGTGCTGAGACTGCTATGATTGGTACTACAGCTACCTTTCTTTGTTTGGGAGATGAGTTAGTAATTCCGATGATTTCACTGGCACGGGCGGTTGAGCAATTATGGATTTTAATTCGTTTGCAGTGATACCGGGGCCTTCCATAGCCATATATATCTATTTATATATATATATATATATATATATATATATATATATATATATATATACATATATATATATATATATACACCAATTTACTTGATCTATGTGTTTGCCGCATCCACCGTTCAAGAGTTTGAAAGGATGAACGCCATTTTCCAACAAACTAAGGCTGGACTCCCATGAACTCAATCACGAACTAAGCTGACACAAGACAAGTCTTTAGAACAAACTAAGACATATAGACAAAATAAAAATATCGTTGAAGCTGATTTAGGTGTAAACAATTTGTAATTGAATATAATAAGTCCCTTCACAATAATTAAAACATGTAAACTTTTATAGAAATCAAACAAATGAAAGCAAGATGTATATAAATGCTGTATGAAGCTCTCCAAGTAAATGTTGCTTCAATGAGAGATACATTTCAACAATGGTTCCTGTGATAATTTCAATTTAAGTATCGAGGAGCATGTTTTCAGTTACCATTTTTACACCCTGCCAGGAACAACATCCAAATTATTGAAGGACAATTCAGAAACATTGATTTTGTTCACCAGAAAGACAAATCTTTATTTAAGAAAGATGAACTCTCAACAGATAGAGAATTGCTTTGGATGATTTTGTTTTTAAAGATATGGCCATCTTGTTCTTCTTTCTGCTTCTTCTTTCCTTCCTCATCTGCCTTTCAGCGTCGAGGGGAGATATAATTTGAGGTCTTTTGCTCTTCTGTTCGCATCTGCTGCCGTTATTTTTCCTAGTGCTTCTAATATTCCATCGACCCATCTTTTTCGTGATCGACCCTTGGGTCTGGTGTTCTCACGTTTGTTGAAGGCTCGTTGTGTTGTGTTTTGTTCTTTCTGCCTTGTCACGTGGCCAAACCATTTTATCTGTTGTTTCCTTATATATTCTAAGACGGGGGCTATTCCTAGCTTTTTTCTCAGTTCTTTATTTTTGATCTTATCTCTCAGACTGTTTCCTGTCATTCGTCTAACACATTTAATCTATGTAGAGGTTATTTTTCTTATTGTTCTTGCATCTAGGGTCCAGGTCTGGCATTGGTAGCACAACGTTGGGATGAAGATTGTATTGTATAGTGATCGTTTTGCCTCCAGAGTTATTTCCTTGTTGGACAATAATGGTGATAACTGTCCAATGATTTGACAAGCTTTGTTGCATCTTGATTCTATCTCTGCTGTTTGAGAATTATCGTTTGTCATTAGACTTCCTAGGTATTTGAACTCCTCTACTTGTTTTAGTTGTCTGCCTTCTATAGTTATGTTGACATTCATGACTTCTGTTTTGTTGATTTTCATGTATTTTGTGCCTGAGATGCTCTTCTTTAAGTGAGATAATAACCTCAATTAGAAGTCCAGAGGTTGAGAGGATATTCTCTCTGGTATCATCAGTTCAAACAAAAGTCACGAATAAAATGGAGCATATTTTGTTTGATGCTCTAGTGAGAAATCTTGCCAGAATTATTGCTGCCCAACAAATGTGAGGACTTTATTGCATCTACAAAAATGTTACAAGAATTTACAGCTGACAAAGTTAATGCCGTAACTTCAAGTTCTACCAGTGAATATCATCTTAATGAAATGGATTAGGAGCGTTTCAAGTGATGTAATTATCGCAAATATGTTTTTTTTTATTTTTTCCCTGCGAAACTGTTTGGTTTTGTTTCTGGTTTATCGAATTACAACTTAGCTTTGATTCTGGTTTATTGAAGTATTGTTTTGGATTTTTACTGGTTTATTGAAGTACTTTAAGACTTACTTCCTCTATTGTTATTTCATTTGTTTAAATTATCTGTCGTCTGAACGTTGATGCTCTATAATTTTTTTTCTTTATCCATGTTAACAAGGTCACTGCACAATTCTATTTATGTGCTCTTTCAGATCTATTTTACACGCATTTGGTGCCTGGTGGTCTGTAAATAGAAGCTCATTAATAATCATATCTGTCTCAGATTGCTTGGCTAACTTACATATGTAGTCCATGCAGGTAATAAACAATAGGAAAGAGAGCACGCACTGCTGTTAAAAGTTACAAAGATCAGTAAGGCCTGTTGCTGTTGTAAAGACTTTTGCATAGGTTGATTAGATATTTGCTTACATCGTATGTTTTTGATATATCATATAAAGGTGTTCTGTTTACTTGGTCGAATGTTTTTTCTTGCTCTATGATAGTTCTGTACATAATTTGCTTATTTGACTTTCATCTTTTCTGTTAATTATTTTAAGATGAATACCGCATCAGTTCATTCTTTATTTGTTTAGAATCCTATTTGGGAGTTGCTAATCTGTAATTTTATAATGGTCTTAACCTTTTTTAAAATGATTTTGGTGAATAGCTTTTCTACACGATTGAGAAGGCAGATACATCTCTATGTTTATACACCCCCACCCCCTTCCCGCTGGATGTAGGCCATAAGGAGGATTCATTGATTCCTCTATTTTGTTGTCTATTCAATCTTCTCCAGGTGTGTGGCTTTTATCTCAGACTTCATCTGAAGTATTTCCTGTATTCTTTATCTCTGCAGATTCCAGTTGAGAGCTTGTCTTGTAATTCTTGTAGTTGGCTTTCAAAGTGTCAACAATTTTTAAATTATCTTTACTATATGACATCAAATTTTATATTTATGATGATGATGTAGCACCTATAAAGTCTTGGTAAAAATTGTCAACATATGAATGTACACATCTTTTCTTCAACTTCACTGGTCAGCACTACAAGAGATAATTATTGCTACACAGCCAGATCTGCCTTGGTTACCATTTCACTCACATACATTCACATTTTTGTTGTGTTGCTGGTTAACTTGGCTTGGATCATAAGTGGTAGTATTCAATGCCAGATGTTGACCAGGTCAGATAAAGTAGAGGAAAGTTGCTAATGAGGGTTTCTTTGTAAGGAGTGAAACACTGTTCACTTTAAAGAACACAAGTTACATGCTCACAAGATGAAGATACATCAATATCAGAAGATACTCAGTTGTTGATACATGAATTACAATTTATTATATATTAGAATGAATCAGAATTCATCTTAATCACACTCTTTCACAATTCATAATTGTTTCATCTCTTTATCCACTGGTGTTTGACTGGTACATTTCCATAATTCTATGTTAGTGAATTTGTCCTGCCATTTCCATCCTTTTATTCTGCACAAGCATCCATTAGTAAAAGTCTGCATCTTCATGATTGTCATTTTTGTTGTTCTCCATGTTTCACAGCCATACTCTACCAATATTTCCACTATTTTAACTTTAAGTACACCATCTTCACTCAACCAATTGTCTTCTATTTGAATACACTGAAGTTAATCATCAAAGCTAGAGACAGAGTGGAATGGCTCTCCATGGCAGCCAACCTTTGATGCAGAGACAACACTCAGTGATTAAGTTAATTATGACCATTGTTATAATAATTAAAGTCAGTCAAATAGTCACTCATTTTATTCATTCTCTCTCTCAACATTTTAAAATGCTGTCTTTATTTAGCCCATTTATGTTCATCTTGAGTACACTGAACTTAATTATAACCATTGTTTCAATAATTAAAGTTAATCAAATAGCTATTCATATTAATCATTGTCTATCAATAAAAATGCTGCATTATTAAACTTCAAATTTCCTTCTAATCTAATTACAAATGATAATTCTCAAACAGCAGAGATAGAATCAAGATGCAACAAAGTTAGTCAAATCATTGGACAGTTATCACCACTACTGTCCAACAAGGAAATAACTCTGGAGGCAAAACGAGTGCTATACAATACAATCTTCACACCAATGTTGTGCTACCATTGCCAGACCTGGACCCTAGATGCAAGAACAATAAGAAAAATAACCTCTACAGAGATTAAATGTGTTAGAGGAATGACAGGAAACAGTCTGAGAGATAAGATCAGAAATGAAGAACTGAGAAAAAAGCTAGGAATAGCCCCCACCCTAGAATATAGAAGGAAACAATAGATATAATGGTTTGGCCATGTGACAAGGCAGAAAGATCAAAACACAACACAACGAGCCTTCAACAAACGTTGTGAAAACACCAGACCTAATGGTCGACCACGAAAAAGATGGATCAAAGGAATATTAGAAGCACTAGGAAACATAAAAGCAGCAGAGGCGAACAGAAGAGCAAAAGACCGCAAATTATATCTCCCCGACGCTGAAAGGCAGATGAGGAAGGAAAGAAGAAGAAATATCATTCTGAAATCATTACATTTAATTTACCATAGTCCAACTTTTCAAATCTACTATTTCTCTAATAACTCACAGAACTATTCAACTCTATATTTTTCTGTTGTTATCCTATCTCACTTATGCTATCCATTATATTATAATAATAAAACACCCTCATGTCATTAACACATTGAAATCTGTACATGATTTTGAGTCAATGTTCCCACACTAAATGGGCATGGATGACTAAATGGTGTCATTGGATTACTCTAGATATCTACACATTTTGGGCTGACACATCCAATCTTCAGCATGGACAGGTTTCTAATAGCAACAATTTTGCCACAGCAAAGGCCATTTTGGCCTCCTCATGATGACTTTTAACCATGAAGAATACTTTATCATACACAGAGCATGCTTACATGACCTGTTTTTCACTTTTATCAGGACCACTAGACATCAGATCTCACTACCCAAAGATTGGGCAAGGATAAAGCCATGAAAAAAAACAACTATTGTTTTGAAAAGTACCCTTTCCCTGTGGTAGAAGTTGGTTCGGAGACCTCCTTGTCTAGAGTCCATTGTCTTATACAAAACCCACAGACTCCTTAATAATCAATAATATCTTATGCTATTTGAACTATTTTTCCTTCAGTCATATTTTTCCATCTTCAGGCACTTCATAAAAGAAAAAAAAAATGTTTTATTAACAATAACCGCACTCCTTTTATTTTATTTTCAGATAATAAGAACAGCCACAAATGGATTAATCACAAATAAAAACAAATGTAAGGAATTGGTTTAGTTTTATTCCTACTTTTGTAGGTTTCCAAGACACTCCAATAAGCTACCACTTTACTGAATGCATTACCTCTTCTAGGCTTCACTCCCATATGTGCAGTCTACTAAAGAAATTCAAAACTACTGTCCTGCATGTGTTTTATTGTGAGTTATGATAGCCCCACTTTGCATAAAACCCGCCCTACCTAAAAACCATGTCAGACTTTTCTTTCATGTGTGTTTCAACAAACACTTTCAGCTCCCTGTGGAGCATAGGTCTTCAACAAACACTTTCAGCTCCCTGTGGAGCATAGGTCTTCAACAAACACTTTCCAAGCCATTCTGTTTCTTGCCATTCTTCTAAGATCATTCCATGTCTTCCCCATCATATTCATCTTTGCTTGTCTTCTCCAAGAATTCATTGGTGTTCCTCTTTGTCTTTTTCCCTGGGGATTTCAAAATATGGCCTGTTGTGTAATACTATCAGTTGACTTCCGCAGTGTGTGTCCTATCTAATACCATTGTCTTCACTGTATCTCTTTATCCACTAGTGTTTGACTGGTACATTTCCATAATTCTATGTTAGTGAATTTGTCCTGCCATTTCCATCCTTTTATTCTGCACAAGCATCCATTGGTGAAAGTCTGCATCTTCATGATTGCCATTTTTGTTGTTCTCCATGTTTCACAGTCATATCTCTCTCTCTCTCTCTGCGATCAGGACTCAATCAGAGTAGGATTCCAGACTCTCACATGAAGTCAGCTGTCAGGTTAAGTGTGTTGATCACCCCCACAGACAGAACATCACAATTATAGTCTGCCAGATCCACTCTGATTGAACACCCGTTAAAACGTTGCACTGTGTTCTGCGCCAGTGGCCCAATGCATCCGATTTCAGCCAGCATTTTATTCAGGTTTGCATTCCTTAGCCTTTGATTGTCCCCAATCTTCCTGCAAGGCAGCAGATGATCTTTTCTGTAGGGGGATTCTGCCCTTAGATGGTCTGCCCTCCCAGGTTTACGAGCACCATCTGCCCGAGTCACTAGAGGTGACTAACACAGACATGCACACACAAAGATATGAGATGTGAATAACACAGACATGTACACAGCGATACGAGACATGACTAACACAGACACACATCAAGATATATGACACATGACTAACATAGACATGCACATAAAGATATGAGATATGACTGACATAGACATGCACACACAAAGATATGACACATGACAATACGGCACACATCAAGATATATAACATCATCATTAACAGCCATATAATAAGACTGACATAACATTGGAGTTGAACATTTTTTATTTTGTTTTGAACCTAATTTTTTTGGACTTCCATGTTTCCCAGTGCAAAACATGCTCCACTTGCTTTTTATATCCTTATTTTAGTATAATTTTTTTGTTCCTCCCTCTTTGTCTATATTACTGACCAGATATATTTAAGAATGTACGTCTAGTAGAGGTATTTCTCCCATTTTTATTTGGTTATTGTCAGCTGCATTAATTTTCATAATTTTGTTCTTATCTCTATTTATTTTCAGTAATATTGTTGTGATCTCTCATCAAGTATGCTCATTTTATCCTGCATAAGTTGATAGTTGTGTGATAGGAGAGCTATGTCGTCTGCAAAGTCGAAACCATCAAGTTTCTTGGTCTGTGACCCCTGGAATCCATTTCTGTTGTTTTGAGTTATTTTCATAATCCAATCGATGACCAGTAGAAAGAGAAATGGAAATAGAAGGCATCCCTGCCTTACTCCTGTTCTTATTTCAAATGTTTCTGTAAGATGTCCTTCATGCACCACACTACATTTCATTCCTTCATACGTTATTATTATCATCAAGTTAATAAACTTTGTGGGGATTACGTAATGACTCAGCAACTTCCAAAGCATTCCTCTGTCTAAACTATCAAATGCCTTTTCATAATCTATGAATCCAATATAAAGTGGGGACTGTAGTTCTAAACTTTGTTCAGCTATTATATGTAGGGTGTTTATTTGATCAGCACATGATCTGTTCTTCCTAAAACCTGCTTGTTCATCTTTCAAACTCAGGCGTAACTACACTTTAGTAAAATTTTGACTTTTGGATTGCTTTCATGAGAAAACACCCCACAGAGTAAATGATCAAAATGACTTTAATTTTTTCTGTGCTCTTGCATTGATTTTCTGGGCCTCAGTGGTAATTAATGTCTGCTCTGACACTAGTGATCACAGCATTCATACAGTCAGGATCACTGTGTGCACAGTCCAACATATCTTACAAGATTTACAAACAAAATTGCTTCCACTCCATCATTAGTAACTTAAGAAGAAATTTCACTGACACTTTTCAGATAGCTAAATCTTTGTCCAAAATGGTGGAGTATATTAAACCCCACCTCATCCACAAATTATTGAATAGTGACAAGATGGCAGTGCATGACAAATCTGCTCTTGGACAATGACCTCATTATTCTAGTTTGTTGAGGGCCTACAAAAAAGTGATTCACTCTCCACAAATACGCATGCTCATGCACAATAATGAGTATCTGGTCCAGATTTTGGCAAAATTTGGTTATTTGGTCATTTGGTTATGGAAGGCCCCGGTATCACTGCAAACGAATTAAAATCCATAATTGCTCAACCGCCCGTGCCAGTGGAATCATCCGAATTACTAACTCATCTCCAAAACAAAGAAAGTTAGCTTAGTCCCCATCATAGCAGTCTCAGCACACGCCAAAAGACATAAGGCGAAACTGCACAGAAAGTGAACACAGCCAACTGTTCCCTGTCATACGATATCAGCATTCATCGTAAACCATTGGAATATCGAAACATGATCAACACAGATGATACACACAGCTCACGGTGTGCACAGAGCACTTAACTCAGTAGCTCCTGCAGCAAGCCGGACTTGGAATATGCAGAAACTGCAACGAGGAACACTTTTCAGACACAGCAATTAAAAGTTCCTGACGCCTAACCGTCATATTGACCGGTATTCCAATGATGACGTATATTGCAATCAACACAGAACACACTATCACGCACACTGTAGAGGATTTCAGATCACATGCATGTACTCCGCTTCACCGGGGAAGTTCCCAACAGTGGAACCTTTTATCTATACACTGATCTGCATTGGAAAGATAGAATTAACCATCTTTCCGGCACAAAATACGTAACAGTGAACGTTGACGCAAACATGACCGCGCCATCTTGAAACCGGAAGTCCATTTTTTGGCAAAATTTGATGCAATAATGCTGCTCATATAGTTCCATCATTTCAAAGCAAATGTATATAAGTGGGCATTCCCTATACACACACTCACTCATAGACTGGATAAACAAACAAAAAAATGCCATTTATATACATGAAGATCCGATACTCATTCACCACAGAGGACATCTTCTGAGCTTTATTTGTTTCTATGGGAAAAAATAACACTGGATAATTTTAGAGCAGTTCTTGTATTGGTTACAGACAACACCACAAACAACAAATCTGTAAGGTTCCTCTCTTGTAAGTGTTCCTGTTTTATGCTATGTACAAAATATACATAGTACACACCATGTGTAAGGCTACCATGAACATGCTGTTATGTGACCAATTAGATATCCACTATAAGAAAGATATACACCATATACATCACACATGTAAGTCTCATAACTCCCTTGTATGTGTTCTCCTGTATTTTTTATGCAATCCAAGATTAGCTAAACATGCAGTACACACATCACACATGTAAGGTTTTTCTGCTATTGTGCTGTATGTTTTCTCATGTGTCTTTTTAGAATACTATTCCAAGAAAAATCTGCAGCACAAACTTCACATTTGTAAGGTTTCTCTCCTGTATGTGCTCTCTACTGTATTTTTAGATTTCCAGTTTGAGCAAAACATGCAACACACACATCACATGTTTAAGTAAGGCTCCTCCCATATATGTGTTCTCTTGTGCTTTTTACGTGTTGAAAGATGAGCAAAACATGCACCACAAACATCACATTTGTAAGGCTTCTCTCCTGTATGTATTCTCATATGTGTAGTAAGTGCTCCATTTTCAGCAAAAGATGCACCACACACATCACATTTGTAAGGCTTCTCACCTGTATGTGTTCTCTTGTGTACTATTAAATTTGAGGATTGAGCAAAACCTGTACCACAAACATCACATTTGTATGGTTTCTCCCCTGTATGTGTTCTTTTGTGTAGTTTTAGTTTTCCATTTTCAGCAAAACTTACACCACATACATCACATTTGAAAGGCTTCTCACCTGTATGTGATCTCTTGTGTATTTTTAGATTTGAGGATTGAGCATAACCTGCACCACACACATCACATTTGTAAGGCATCTCCCCTATATGTGTTCTCTTGTGCATTTTTAGTTTTACTTTTTCAGCAAAACTTACACCACACACATAACATTTGTAAGGCATCTCTCCAGTATATGCTGTACATACATCAGATCTGTAAAGATTATTCCTCATATGCATTCTATTGTGTTTTTTTAAATGTGAACTTGCAGCAAAACATGCACCACACACTTCACATTTGTAAGGCTTCTCCCTGTATGCTTTCTCATGTGCTTTTTAAATGTTAAAGGATGAGCAAAACATGCACCACACACATCACACGTGTAAGGTTTCTCCCCTGTATGCATTCTTATGTGTGCTTTTAGATGCGTAGGCTGAGTGAAATATACACCACACACCACACATTTGTAAGGCCTCTCTCCTGTATGTGTTCTCTTGTGTGTTATCAGTGTTCCAGTTTCAGCAAAACATGCACCACACACATCACATTTGTAAGGCTTCTCTCCTGTATGTGTTCTCTTGTGTGTTATTAGATGCCCACTTTGAGCAAAACCTGCACCACACATATCACATTTGTATGGCTTCTCCCCTGTATGTGTTCTTTTGTGTATTTTTAGCAATCCAGTTTTAGAAAAACATGCACCACACACATCACATTCGTAAGGCTTCTCACCTGTATGTGTCCTCTTGTGCACCTTTAGATTTCCAGTTTGAGCAAAACTTGTACCACACATATCACATTTATAAGGCTTCTCTCCTGTATGTTTTCTCTTGTGTATTTTAAGTGCTGAATTCTTAGCAAAACCTGCTCCACATTCATCACATTTGTAAGGTTTATCCCCTATATGTGTTCTTTTGTGTATTTCTAGTTTGCAGATCTTTTTTGTATGTGTTTTTCTATTTTCTCCATCATTGCTTCCATCATCATCAAGATTTCCACAAATAAGAGACTGAATCATCCTTTCATTTCCTGGCATTTGATTAGGCCTGTCAGGGTTTTTGCCCTGATTTACCTGAGAAAAAACCAAGATCAAAATGTTTTTAAAATAGATCATAACACAATGTTGATGAACTATGATAAGTCTGTTCGTGATGCATCAATAATTTTTTTTTTTTTTCAGATGTTGATAGTTCTACACTTTATGACTAATGCTAACAACGATAAATGATAATATGAGTTGATGAAAAATGTCCTTACTATAAAACCTACTGAACACTTGAACATATTAATATCAATAAAATGGAAATAATTTTCCAGTTTTGTTAGTTATGCACTTTACCTCAGCTTTACCAATATAGATTAGAGGTCCATGATGAGGGCAGTCCTCTTCATGTTTCAGCTGACAATTCTCACAATCTAAAAGTGTAAATGAATTATCAATACATTGTTTCATTAAATAAACAAATATAACAAAGTGAAATGGGCACAAGTAAACAAATTATAGTCAACAATAACAGATAAAATAAAAATGGACCCACTCAAGTCAGCTAATGTAACCTGTCAACTATAAATCTAGACTGAGTTATTCACATGAGTAATTAGTAAATCCTTGGTATCTACACAATCATTGGTATAATCACTGTGGCTATGTCATTAATAATGTTCCCTGGACTACTATCTACTGCACTTTTTGTTACTGACTCAATGATCCTATCATGATTGGTGATAATTTCTTCTGATTCCTGTTTCAATCTGTCACTGTGTTTTGATGTAGTAATATTTACAACAGTATCATAATCTAGGCTTAATATTGCAGCTGAAAATTAAAGTGTTTTATAGACTTCTGGAAGTTGTAAACATTTTTTACACAAAATGAAACATGCAACAATCACAATTAAAATATAGTAAATAAATGCAGTCAAATTTTGAGCATAGATTCTATAGTTAACAAGTAAAAACTTACTTAAAACACTTTCATTGTCAGAAAAAAGCATTAAAGTTGTGCTTGCAGCCATCATGACAGTGGTTGTTTCACTTTCTTCAATATTATTGACCTTCCTACCTGGTGATACAAACAATTTTTTATACTACAGGAGTAGATCACAGTGTAACCTTGAACTAAACATGGATATCAATAATTGACAACAAAATCAAGGATCTAAAGTGGTGATTACACTTGATTTCTTGAGGGAACCACTCATAGAGACTTGATAACCCATTGTAAGTTATGACTGTACCTGTTCTGGTTGCTGTTGATGCTAACTGTGTAGATACTCTTTACATCTTTTATTTGTAATGTTTACCATAGTTTTAAGATATATAAGGGGCATGACTGGAATAACAATCGGAGGTCAAAATATAAATAATCTAAGGTATGCTGATAATACAGTCTTAATCGTTAAGAGTGAAAATGAGTTACAAGAAATGTTAGACATAATAGTGAAAGAAAGCAAAAATAAAGGACCCAGCGTTAATTAAAAGCAAAAAGACAGAAGTAATGGTAACAACAAAGAAAAAGACATCACCTCAGTGCAAAATAAAGACAAGTGGAACAACATTAAATCAGGTAAATGAATTTAAATATCTGGGAACAATGATAATTTCAGATGGTAGATGTACAACAAACAGACGTAAATAATTTGTGACATGCGGATGACACAGTCTTAATAGCAGAGACAGAACGAACAACAAGAAATGATAGACATAATAGTAGAAGAAAGCAACAAGAAAGGTCTCAGTCTGAATAGTAAGAAAACAGAAGTAATGGTTATATTGAAGAAACAATCACCACCATCATGCAGCATAAAAATAAACGAGACAAATCTGAAACAAGTACAACGTTTCAAACAGTTGGGCACAATAATAACATCAGATGGGAGATGCACCACAGAAATAAAAAGCAGAATAGCTCAGGCCAAAATAGCATTTCAGAAAATGAAAAATATCTTGTGCAACGAATCTATGTCGATAAAAATGAGAAAGAGAAATCATCGGTGCTATATAGAACCAATTCTGACCTATGGAAGCGAATCATGGACAATATACAAACAAATGAAAAGACGATTAGAGGCCACAGAGATGGGATTTCTCAGAAGAATGTTAAAAGTTCCCTGGACAGCAAAAAAGACCAACGAGGAAGTTCTCAAAGAGGCCAACACAAAAAGGGAGCTCTTAGACGACAAAGAGAGAAAATACTGAATAGCTTGGTGTCATGGCATGGAAAACAGTCAACAACAGAACTCATACGATGCACTGTGGATAGAAGATTGTGGAGGGACATGATGAGATGTACAACAGAGGTGAGATGCAGAATGGCTCAAGCAAAAGCAGCTTTCCCATAAAATGAGGAAGATACTATGCAATCTCTTTTTGACAATAGAAACAAGAAAGAGATTTCTTAAATGTTATGTAGAACCAGTTTTAACATATGGATGTTAATCATGGACTGTACAAGTAATGTTTATCTATTCTTCTGCAGATTCTGCAACTGTGGCTGTGTTCTGCTTGGCCAATTTCGCTGCCTCTTTGAATCTGGCCACCCACTGTACTAATTGTCAGCCCCTGACAGATCTTGCTTGTCTGGACTCGTGATTTGTTATTGACCCCTGCCTTCTACTTGACTGAGATGGAAGCTCTTGAATGGCCAGGAAAACTGAGTCAGCTTCCCTTCATTATCTTTATTGAGTGTTCTTTGCGCTGATTTCTGATATAACAGACCCGCAGAAATCTAAGACAATGTCTTCTCCGTGAACCTTACGTTCATACTTCACCACACCATCAACAACTACACAGTGATGATAATTTTCTGCTCATAATGTCAACTCATAATATGAACTTGAGTTTATTAACAGGTAACTTGTCAAAAAACACAATGATAAAAATAAAGCCAACCGGCGACTTAAACTGCGCTTGGCTTCTCACACACATGAAATGTCCTGTAGGTACTATTCGCTACAACCATGCCACCACAAACTCTCGCACTATTTGTCCACATTGAAATTCCACTTAATCTAATACCTAATTGAACACAATATCGTCTCGACTTAACCACGATACTTACGTCTATTCTAGTCTAATGTTTAGACACTCTTAGTCCCTCTTGGCCTCCATGAGCCATTGGCCTACCGCTTAATCTAAAATTAAGGTTTCTCCAGCCATTGCCTCACCAGCTGTCCCCTGAGTGAAATCTTTTCTATCTAAAACTCTTCAACTAAAACAGGACTAACTGTCGAACTCTTTGCTCTAACATAATTAACACTAACGCTATGGAGGTTGGTAAGCCATTATGGCTACCACCTCCCGGTAACTGTTCTCAGGACATCCGCATGAGTGAAATCTTCCCTACCTAACCTAGTACTTTGACTATATCTTTCACCTCCAACCAATCACAAATCCCCTTACATCCTCTGCCCATTTCTAACTGAACCCTCTTAACAATCACAGGAACTCCGTTATTCTGTCTGAGCTCACTTCCCCATTTTCTTCCTGTGAAGTGTCCACATGCTCCTCATATCACTCACTCACCTCATTGTTACATATTTTCACCTCCACTGTTACAGGACAATAGGAAAACAGACAAGAAAATCACTGGAGGCTGTAGAAATGTTGTTTTACAGAAGAATGTTGAGAATACCATGGATAGCTAAGAAGAGTAATGAAAACATTCTGAAAGAGGCCAAAGCAAAAAGAGAGCTAGTTTCCAATATTAGGAAGAAACAATCATCATTTTTTGTCCATGTAATGAGAAGAGAACAGCTGGAATATATTGTAAAAACTGGGAAAATTGAGGGACGAAGAGATAGATGGAAGCAAAGAGAAAAGATACAAGACAGCTTAAGAGAATGGCTTGGCAGAAGGTCAACAACAGAAATGATAAATAGCTGCCAAGATCGAAAGTTGTGGAGAGAACTTGCTTCTGAACAAACACCATTGTAGTTGTTCTATCCTTCAGTTTGTGAATGTTCTGTTACTTGTGGCTTATTTTGGATTCAGGGTTTGATAAAAAGACAGTGCAAAATGTACGCTATTATATTTCCAAAGTCCTGATAAAAATTCATGGAAATTTTATTTGCAACAAACAAAATAAATATACTGACATCATCATTCCACTCTTTTTTTAAAGAAATCCTTAAGGAATGGAATTTGTCTTTCAACCTTAACATCAGTATCATCATCAAGTACTGAGGCCTGTTGGTGTAGGTGATCATGTCTCTCCACAACTTTCAATCTCGACAGTTATTTATCATTTCTGTTGTTGACTTTCTGCCAAGAAATTCTTTTAAGCTATCTGATATATTTTCTATTTGCTTCTCTCTATCTTTTCGTCCCTCAATTTTTCCAGTTGTTACAATATATTCCAGTTGATCTCTTCTCATTACATGGCCAAAAACTTATGATTGTTTCTTCCTAATATTGGAAACTAGCTCTCTTTTTGCTTTGGCCTCTTTCAGAACGTTTCCATTACTCCTTAACTTTTCATGGTATTCTCAACTTTCTTCTATAAAACCACATTTCTACAGACTCCAGTGATTTCCTTGTCTGTTGTCCTAGTCTGTTGTCCCATTATCCATGATTCACATCCATATGTAAAGACTGGTTCTACATAACATTTAAGAACTATCTTTCTTGTTTCTATTGTCAAAAATGGATTGCATAGTATCTTCCTAATTTTTTTTAAAGCTGCTTTTGCCTGAGCCATTCTGCATCTCACCTCTGTTGTATATCTTCCGTCTGAGGTTAACAAAGTTCCCAAATATTTAAATTCATTTACCTGTTTTAATATTGTTCCACTTGTCTTTATTTTGCACTGAGGTGATGTCTTTTCCTTTGTTGCTACCATTACTTCTGTCTTTTTGCTATTAAGGTAAGTGTCAGGTCAGGTAAGGTAATTTTACCTGCTACTGTATGCAGTAAACAGTACAACCAGCGGCTGCCCTGCTACCTTGCAGGTATACTCGGGAGAGTAAAAGGTTAAGGGAGGGTACCCAGAAGTAAAACAACCCCACTGCCTTGTGGGTGAGTTTTTTTAGTCAAAGGCTAGCGGAGCCAACCGTAAACAAACCGACGGAAACAACAGAAAAATCCGTAATAATTTCTTTGTACAATCATGAATCATCACAACTTCAGTATGCAAAAAACATAATATTTGCATTATAAATTACTTGTGACATGAAAAATTGTCCTTTTTTTTATTTGGCATGCTTGCTCCATTAATTCTTGAAAGATAATGTTCTGTTAATTGCTGAAAGATTTGCACTTTTAACAGCTGAAAGAATTGCATTGTTTCTTTTGTTATTATGCTAATAATGTTTTATTACATTACATAAACCCTACATTATGTTACCATCATAAAAATTACCAATTCAAAATACAAATCCTTCAAATTTGATATTTTGCTGTGTGCAAATATACCACCTCTCCCATACCTTACTATTTACTACTTCTGTTGACCCATGAGTATTGGATTTGTTTCCTTTGATTTTTAATCAGATACAAATGTGCACACTGTACAAAATACTACTGTATCGCACAAAAGAATAATTTTTAAAAAATTTTGTTAATTTTCAAGAGATCAGTATTTTTCCTCCTGATGCTTATGATGGAGGGAATCTCCTTGGCTGTTGATGCAGGTATCAAACAAAGCTTTGTAATTCAGTATAGTTGATGAACAACACTAAGAGAGAGCTGATAATATGGCTGGATTGACAGACATGGCTGCTGTGACAATAGACAATGTAACATATCTGGTGATTCAATCCCTAAATTCAGAGTTTCCATGAGGGTCAAGCTGTCTGTGGGTAAGATTTTCTGAGTCAGATACAGCTTTCATTAGTCTTTAGTTTTACTACCTGTAGTTTCTGTCTGGGCATGTTGTATTAGTGATTCTAATAAACAAATAAAAAGCCTTCAAATAACATAAATATGTGGTAGTTAAATAAAATATTAATATTCTAGAAAATACAAAAAAATGTCCTTACACAATTTGAAACTGGAATATTTAAACATCTTTACAAAGCAATCTTTTAAATATAAATAGCTTACTGAAGAATAATTTTTCTTACTCTTTTATTGTAGTGTGGACTAGTGTGGAGATTATAAAAATATGTTCAAATTTACTCTATTGCTACAGCTTTTTCCATTTCTAGGGTGTGCCAGAGGATTTCTATGAGATGAAGAATAAAGACCACATGCTCAGCACAGTCACTATATGGTGTTAAGACCACATGCTCAGCACAGTCACTATATGGTGTTAAGACCACATGCTCAGCACAGTCACTATATGG
The DNA here is from genome assembly GCA_032433765.1 of Megaustenia siamemsis. Classification (NCBI taxonomy): domain Eukaryota; kingdom Metazoa; phylum Mollusca; class Gastropoda; order Stylommatophora; family Ariophantidae; genus Megaustenia; species Megaustenia siamemsis. The sequence continues at coordinate 25,111,043 of JAVIAB010000159.1, read as the reverse complement.
TGTTAAGACCACATGTCCAGCACAGACAGTCACTATATGGTGTTTATGTCAGAACTTTAATTCCAACCCCAAAGAGAAAAAAAAAAATGTGTTGTCCCAATAGATTAAAACCTGTGCTGTCATCAAAGACGTTCAACCAATGGAACAGTCTGACATCTTTAATGCCCTCCATGATGTGTAAAATCACATTAAAAAAAACTTAACAAACCTTTACTCTATTTGGGATGACTTTTTTTTTCAAAGTTATTCTGCAAAATCATCCTAAATAGAATAAAGGATTCAATAGATACAGTAATGCATGAAGAACAGGCTGGGTTTAGAAAAGGGAGAAGCTGCCTTGACCACATTTTCACTCTACGACTTATATTGAAGGAACACATTGAAAAGGAAAAACCTGTTGTACTTAACTTCATTGACTTCAAAAAGCATTTGATAATATTCATAGAGATTCTTTGTGGAAAATTCTGAAGCAATATGGCTTACCATAAAAAATCATAAATATTATCAAAGACATGTATGATGGTTACACATGTGCAGTTCGAACAGAGGAAGGACTGAGCAAATGTTTCCTAAAATAGACTGGGATTAAACAAGGATGTATTTTATCGCCCTTGTTGTTTGGAATTGTTATGGACTTCATAATGAAGAAATGCTGCACTGGTAATAAAGGCATCGAATGGATACAAGGAGACCATTTGGAGGACCTTGACTTTGCTGATGACATAGTTCTCATCAACAATTAGATAAAAACGATGCAGGAAAACACAAATGAACTATCATCAATAGCCAGCAAAATTAGGCTTGAGATCAATCATGAAAAGCTTAACTCCAACAGATGACAAAATATACATGGAAAACAAACCAATGGAAGAGATCGATCACTTTATCCATCTTGGAAGTCACATTGATCAAGAAGGGGATACAAGCAAAGAAATTAGAATCAGAATAGACCATCGTCTTTTCTTTATTACTGAAGATATTAGTGGTTGATTGGCGATTTCTCTAATTTCCTTGTTTGTTTTGAATTCGTTCCACGCTATACCAAGTAATTATGAATGAATTAAAATCAAATGTATTATTATAAAGATTGTGCATGATGATTGATTTGAAATTGATGATGGTATGTATGATGACATGACATTGACACACTGCAACTTTCACTGAGATACAGCCACTGCTAAATATACTATCTATCTATCTTTCGTTCGCCTGAAGTAGTATTGTCTATATCTGAATGTAGTTTCCTGTAAAAATTGTACTGTCTTTTGTGATTCTTGCAGTGGCCCATCATATAGTTTTGCCTGTAGTGTCATTCATTGTATCTATGGGCCAATGGATCTTCCTCAGTCTACTATATTCAGTGCAGTCTTGAAGTATCTTAGTATATGTTCAATGTTCAGCAGTCTGTGAGTCTGGGCGCCTGTCCACATGTACAGTAACAGTAACTTTGAGTAACAAAGTTGAGGTGCCGATCTTGAATTGTGTAGTATACTAATATACTTACATTACATGTGACCATGGAGTCGATTGTGTGCTGTTCTAATGCGTATAATGATAGCTAAATAGTCTGATACCAGCTATTACAGATGAATAGACTTATATCATATGGATGTGATCGATATAACAAACAACGGTAAGTTCGGGTAAGATCACTAACCTCAAACAAACGACTAAACAGTCATTTTTTAGTCGAGTAACGGTTGTAGCTAAGTATTTTAGTATTGACCCGAGACCGTGTTTGGTTTGTAGTAACGCGCCTAGTAGGTTGAAAGCAGTAACAGACAGTCAACCCGCTAGCTTTTATTAGTTGGTAGTTATTTTGTTCCTTTCGGGTCCAAGACGTCACTTGGTCCGATGTAATATCCTTTCATGTGTGGCTATTGACTGTCAGTTTTAGCAGATGAGATTATGATGATTTCCTCTCTACTGTCTCTACTTTTGGGATCACCGGATATTACGTCATAGTTTCGTTACCCGGTTTGCCAGATAACCCTCGGAAATGTCTTCTTTCGTCCTGCAATAAAAAAAATGTTTTGTTAAAATAAAGCTAATGGCAGCTTACCAGTAGCAACTAAGCTGAGAGCTGTAGCGTTAGAGACCCACAGCTGACTGATCGAGTGAGTCCGGATTATCAAAGAAAGGAGCGGATCAATATCCTACTCAGAATGTTGATCATAAACCTTACACGTCTAGAATGTTGACCAAAAACCGTGCACATCTTTATATTTCCTTCTCTTGTTCACTAAAGGGATTGATTGTCCTTTTCATCATCTATCCATAGAAGGACATTAAAGGAGTGTACGTGCCCGGTGTTTGCGGGTGAACTGTGATATTTGCGCCTTTAATGCCAAAACAACCGAATTCAACACGGCATTTTTTTACCTGTTCAATCCCTATTCGCTTGGTTAGACTGGAAATGTTTGCTCCTAGAAACACCACAAAACAAGTGGAGTAGAGTCTGGATGGTTCTGGTTTACTGATCATATTGCAGACCATCAGCTATGAGTCAGTGACAGACTCTAGCTCTGCTACTGTCTGGCGCCTTGCCACCAAAACCTCATATATAAGACATTTTCCTTGATATTTAATGACCTATTAGATATCCAATATTAGCAAAACATGCAGCACATACTTCACGTAAGTAAGACGCTTCTCCCCTGTATGACTTCTCTTGTTTGGTTTATTTCCTAAACTGTCAGCAAAACATACACCTCACATGCGAAAAATGTTCTCTTCAGTGTGTTCTCTTCTGTTTTTATTAGATATACACTTTGATCAGAAATGCATCACATTCATTACACGTGTACAGATTCTAGCCCTGTAAAACTGTTCTCATATCTGTTGAAAATAACCACCCGACGGGGCTACTGAGGTTCGGACAACCCGTGTTCGATTCCCACTGGAAGCAGGATCAGTTGTACTTGTGGTTGGAAAAAAATAATCCCGCGGTTAGAAATGGGTACATAGGAAGTGCTCTGGGAAGGCGTGGAATGTCACCTTGCGTAGTCTATCTACCTAACTTTCATTCGCCTGAAGTACTGTCTTTATTTGCAATGTCGTTTCCTGTATAAATTTGACTGTCTTTTGTAATTCTTGCAGTGGCCCATATAGTTTTATCTGTAGCGTTGTATCTATGGGCGAATGGATTTTCCTCAGTCTACTATATTCAGTGGGAGCCACGATAGCTCAGTGGTTAGTGAACTGGACTACAAAGGACAAGGGGTAGGGTTCGATCCCAACCGACGGCCTTCGGGTTCACCCAGCCTTAAATGGGTACCGGATTTTTTTCTGGGAAAGTAAAGCAGCACGGGCGTAATACCGACCACATCACCCCAAAAATCATGTGTTGAAGGTGACGGGGGTACTTTACTTTTTTTTTTTTTTTACTATATTCAGTACAGTCTTGAAGTATGTGTTCAGCAGTCTGGGGTACCTGTCCATATGTACATGTAGTTGAGGTGCCGATCTTGAATTTTGTATACATGTGACTATGGAGTCGATTGTGTCCTGTTCTGAGGCGTATAATGATAACTTGTTCATATCTACTCATTTTATGAAAGGCATCCTGATTTGGGGCTTGTGGTCATCTGATTGATTTGATTATCTGTTTCTTATGATGGCATGTAACCGGTGTATCTAGTTGTGTGCCTGTTGAACCTTCCTTTGCCAACTGATCTGCTTTCTCATTTCCTGGTATTCCACAGTGAGATGGTATCCACTGCAGGGCAACCCTGTGTTGCTTGCACAGTTCAGTCAATTAGATCTGCAGATGTGGTAATTTTCTGGATTGTAGTGCCTGGAGTACTGATCTTGCATCTGTCAAAAACACTAAAGGCTGTGGGTTAAAATTACTGTTCAGCAGTTTTTCTATTGCCAACTTTATTGCTTGGATTTCTGTATCATAATTGTGACAATATTTCCCTGTTGCTATTTTGTTCATATCCCTAGTGTTATTTGGGTACTCTATATATGCACCAGCTCCCCCATTCTTTACTGCATTCTGTGCTGATCCATCTGTGTACACACGAATCCATAGGTCTTGTGGGTATTCTTCATCCAGGAAACAGAGTTATTGTGTTTCGCTGTAGACTATTATGTCCTTCTCTTAAGTCGTCCCAATGCAAGATTTTGGAATCTGTCCTTCATTGGATGTCTCGGCATGCATGCAAATTTTTCTGCCTGTATCAGCACCTTTGTGTCCCTCCGTTATCTCAGTGCTGGTATCCTTCACAATTTCTCCATCTCCAATATTGGTGTTGATTTCATTGCTCCTGTAATGACCATAAGTGCCTGGATTTGTACTTTGTCCAGTTCTTGCAATGTGGTGTTTGATGCTGAGAACCACGCAGATGATCCATATTCTAAATGAGGGCGTATACTCTGTTGGTAAACATTACTGAGTATTTTCCCACTCGCACCCCACGTGGTTCCACACAGCTTTCTTAGAATAGCCAATTTCTTCCTTGATTTTTGTTTTGCCTTATTTATCTGCTGTTTCCAAGACCTTGCATAGTGAGTTTCGATGCTTGAAACGACACTGTCCAGAAGTCACCAAACACTTCTGCATAAGCGGCCAAACACATATGGGTGAAAACTAGTGTGCTAAGACGCCGATTCAAGTCTTGTACTTTACATTTACTTAAACAGTTATCTTTTGTATTTTTAGATTACAGAACAGCTAGCTAGATGACTTAAAAACAGCCCTAGACTAATTGTGCAATAACTTCTAGAAAATGGTCATCCAGTAGATACTATCACACTGTACTATACAAGAGAAGGAATGTGCAGACAAGCTAGTCAGGGAATGAGATTACCACAAGAGAACCAGCTGGTCAGGTACGAAGAAGCTAAATCCATCACCGAAGGCCAGTACCATGAAAAATGAAAACTGGAACACTCAAAGCATAACGAGAGGGGCAGCTACCTCCAACTATCAAAGAGAGAACAAGTCATCATACTTTGCATTCACTCTGGCCAGAACAAAATGAGAATCCACATGTTCACCAAACTCAATGTAGGAACTACCAGTCTTTGCATTTCTGTACCCTGGAAGACGTGACAACAAAACACGTTCTACGGGATTGCCCCTGAACACAGGCCAAGGGAGTCAATGTGGTCATCGCCTAATAAATTGGAAGAGAAACAATAAGCGGAAATCGAATCACTGAAACAGACAGCAGCTTTCATAAGGGAGTCTGGAATCCCAGTCTGAATGCACGATTGAAGAAGAAGAAGAAGATATCTACACTCTGAGCAAAACATGCACTACACTCATCACATGTGTACAAGTTCTCCCTTGCACGTGTTCTCCTATATGCATTTAGTGCTCCCCGAGTTTGCCTGCTTTCCCCATTCTCTTTCTTCACTAAAGGAAAATTCGCCCAGCGATGCCTCGCAGACATATTTGTATATCAGTTTTAGTCTACTCACAGGCAATTTCCTATCTATAAATTTTTCATACAACATTTGTTTGGTAATGTGATTATTGTACGTTTTTCTAGTCTAGAATGTTACAGCCTTTTAAACTTTCGTCTCCAGGATGTTGTCGTAATGGATTGAAGCCATTTACATTGTCAAGCCATTTATGATTACATGTTCATCATTATCGAGTGCCGTCTCCGCAACAAAGGTTGGCTACCATGGAGCGCTATTCTGCTCTGTCTCTTGCTTTGATGGTGCAGGTTGTCATAGGCTGATTTGTTCATCTTTTGATATTACTCGTTCATGTTAGTCTTGGTCTGCCTCTGCCACTTTTACCTTGTATTTTCCCCTCCAGGATTACTTTTAGTAGGCTGTTTTGTCTTTTAACATGGCCTAAAAATCGCATGTCTTGTTTGAATTGTACTTAGTAGTTCTCTTTTCATTTTTAGTTGTTTTAAGAATTCATCGTTTGATTTCTTTTCCTTCTATACAATTCTACATATTCTTCTATATATCCACATTTCAAAGGTTTCAATTCTCTGTTCTGTTGTTTTTTCTTGTCTAATGTCCATGTTTCTGCACCATATAGGAATTTTGAGATGATGTAACATTTTGCTATTCTTTGTTTTAGCCCTGGTGTTATTTGTTTTGATGTTAGTATGTTCTTCATGACATTAAAATTACTCTTTGCCATTCCTATTCTTTTGTTTATTTCAGTTGTACATTTTCCATCACTGGTTATATCCAAGGCAGTTGTAGTTCTGAACTGTCTCCAAGTCTATTCCTTCAATTTTGATATCCATTTGTGGGTTTTTGAGTATTTTCTTTGTTTATGATCATAGTTTTAGTCTTTTTGATATTCATATCTAGTCCATATTTTTTGCTTGTCGTGTTTATTTCATTAAGTAATTGTAGATCTTTAGGATTTTCTGCTAGTAGTACAGTATCATCAGCATATCTTAGGTTATTGATTATCTTTCCATTAATGTGTAGGCCTGGCATCTCTATGATGTTTTTAAAGATTTGCTCAGTGTATAGATTGAACAAGCTTGGTGATAGGATGCATCCCTGTCTTACTCCTTTTTTTATATCAATGGGTGTAGAGTTCTCTTTGTTATGTTTTATTATTGCTGTTTGCTCCCAGTATAGATGACATATTAGTCGTGTGTCCATGTCATCTAGATGTATCTCTTTTAGGTATTCTATAAGTTGTTTGTGGTGTACTCTATCAAAAGCTTTGGCGTAGTCTATGAAGCAGGCATATATATTGGTTTGTTTACTTCTGTGTACTTTTCGATTAATGTTCTCATGCAGAATATGGCTTCTTTTGTCCCACTATTTTTCCTAAATCCAAATTGCTGCTCATCTAATTTAGTATTGATTTTATTCTGAATCCTTCCTTGTATAACTTTTAGCAAGATTTTGTAACATGGCTCATTATGCTTATTGTTCTAAAGTCACTGCATTCAACTGCACCATTCTTTTTAGGCAATGCAATGGAAGTTGATGTTTTTAGTTCATTTGGTATGTATCCTGTTTGGTATATGTCGTTGCATATATCTGTAATCACTTCAATGCCAAAATCTTCCAGTGCCTGTATCATCTCTATCTGTATGCTGTCATGTCCTGCTGCTTTTCCATTTTCCCTTGTTTTTAATAGCTTTTTCCACCTCAGATTTTAAGATTTTATAGCCTGATATACATTTTATAACTGGTTTCTTGTCCCTTTGATCATGAAATAGTTTTGTTATATATTCCTGCCATCTATCTATAATATCTTTATTGTCTGTTAGCATTTTTCTTTTTTTGTCTGCAATGCATCCATCTTCTGTGGCTTTTTTATTTTTATTAGACATTCTATTTATTTCTGTGTGCATTCCTCTTAAGTCTTGTTTGCTTTCCATAGTTTCTATACATTTTTGGCTGAGCCAGTCTTCTTTTGCCTTTTTGCACATTTTGCGTATTTCATTATCTATTTTATTGTATTTGACAGTGTTCTTCGCTAGTCTCCTTTCTTCCATTTTTTCTAAGATTGTGTTAGTTATCCATTTTGTTTTTTTTTCTTTTCTCTTTTGGGTAAAGTGTCGCAGGTTTCTTGTATGCTTTTCTTTATGCATTGCCATTTGGTTGTTAATTTTTCATCATGATTTTCTCTTCTGTATTGCTCAATTCCTTCTTCTAGCAGCTTCTGGTATGTGTTCTTTACTTGTGTTGTATATGTATCTTTAATATCTTTTTGATTTAAAGCTGTTATATCTAGTGGATTTGTTGATGAATTAGACTTTTGCTTGTTTCTCTTTAGTTTGATTTTCATTTTAATCATTACAGGATTGTGATCGGAATTAATATCTGCTCCTGGGTAGGTTTTGGCTTTCTTTACGCTGTTACGGAACCTTTCTTTTATCATTATGTAATCTGTTTGATTCCTCTTCTTACCTCCAGGACTTTTCCATGTGTATAGTTTCCTTTTCTCTTGCTCAAAGTAGGTGTTACATATTATCAGCCTGTTTTCTAAACAGAATTGATTACTTGTTAATGTTCTTTATTTTTTTTTTTATTTTATTTTTTTTTTAAAGTATCACACAATGAAGACGATGTCATCATCATCAAGTACCGGGCCTGCTGGCGTAGGTGATCATGTCTCTCCACAACTTTCGATCTCGACAGTTATTTATCATTTCTGTTGTTGACCTTCTGCCAAGCCATTCTCTTAAGCTGTCTGGTATTTTTTCTCTTTGCTTCCCTCTATCTCTTCATCCCTCAATATTTTTTCCCAGTTGTTACAATATATTCCAGTTGTTACAATATATTCCAGCTGTTCTCTTCTCATTACATGGCCCAAAAAAATGATGTCAGGATGGAAGAAGGTGAAATAAAGCTATTAATTAATGTGATAGTAAAAGACAATTTGAGAAATGAAGCAATTGGAAAAAGAGTATGAGTCTTTCTCTCTCTCTCTCTCTCTCTCTCTCTCTCTCTCTCTCTCTCAAGAAGATTTTTGTTAGGCTTTTTATTTAGGAACACTATGGATTTGTGGAAGGAAACGTCACTAATAATGCAACATACGTCCCGAGACATTGAAAAAAAGAGCTCAATTGGCTGGCTTCGCTTTCACTTTAGAACGAAAATATTATGAGATCAATAGTAGACAAAAAAGGAATTGAAGTCAAAGGTCACGACATAAACAATCTGCGAAAAGTGGATGCTACAGAGTTAATTGCAGAGACGAAGAAAGAAGAAATTATAAGAAGTGATAAACATGACAGTGAACGAAATCAACAAGAAAAGTATTAACAACTATCACCATCGTGCAATACGAAAATAAGCAACAACAAAAATCTGAAACCGGTACAGAGCGTTAAATATGAGCACACTAATAACATCAGACGGAAGCTGCACCGCATAATTAACATTGTTCACAACAAAATAGCATTTCAGAAAATAAACAAGAAAAATATAATATGACACATTGGCAGAAAGATCAAAACACAACACAACGAGCCCTCAATAAACATTGTGAGAATACCAGACACAAAGGTCGACCACGAAAAAGATGGATCGACGGAATACCAGAAGCACTAGGAAACATAACAACAGCAGAGGCGAACAGAAGAGCAAAAGACCGCAAATTATATCTCCCCTCGACGCTGAAAGGCAAATGAGGAAGGTAAGAAGAAGAAGAAGAAAAAAAACGTCTTGTGCACCATGTCTATACCAACAGATGTGAAATATTTCATATATGATGTAGAGCCAATTCTGACCAATTGACGCGAATCGTGGACAGTAGAAAAATAAACGAAATGGTGATTAAGTGGCCAAGAAGATGGGGTTTCTTAGAAAAATGTTGAAATTTCCCTGTACAGTTTAACAAGACAAGGAAGGACATTCTCAGAGGCCAACACTAAAAGGGAGCTCCAACAAAACAACAGAAAGAAACGATCGACGATTTCGGATACACGAGAAGAGGAAAGTTGAAATTATTTACTTTGGCACAACTGGCAACATGGAAATCACGGGCGACAAAGAGAGAAGATGCTAGATAACATTTTGTCATGGCGCATATAGAATAGTAATCAACATATTTTATACGGTACATTGTAGATAGAAATAGTGAAAAGACATGATAGCCTAAACCAAGAGTGTTAGCACATGAAGATGTCTTTTCCACACGTCACCAGGACAAATCTTGCAGGTCTCTCCATATCTTCCTGGTGTCCTCACACAGAGGAAGTTCAACATTTAGTCATGGAAGTTTGAGCCAAGGATTCTTGAAAGTTTAGCAGTTAAGCAGTTTTTACTAGTTTTTCGCATTGTTTAGGGTATTCAGTTTTGGTTTTATATTTTCATTGCATTGAACTTCACTTTATGTGTGGAACAAACCGATTGATCATGTTAAGTTTATTAGTATAGAACAATATTTTGTGTTTGTGCTTACACATTCACAATTTGTTTGTTTTTACACAAATTGATGTCATCAAAGAAATGAAAAACTTCTTATGATAACAATCGCAAGTACAATAGCAGTTGGTAATAAATACACCCTTGGCTCAAAAAAGATGTATGATGGATCAGAAGAAGCATTGTCAATGCACCGATATACCAAGACTGAGTAACATCTCAAATCATGAAAAACCTAATTACGTGATGGTAACTTCTTCAAAAAGTAAAACTCAACTTTATTAGTACAGCAAAGAATTTTAGGCAAAATAATGACAACGTTAAAATATCTGAGCTGCAAAATTCCCATAAGCATGTCCTACTTCTTCTTCTTTCCTTCCTCTGCTTTAATTTAGCCATTTGAAGGATGTTTAAGAAGGCTATGGATAACCTTCAGGTAGTAACTTCTTCCTCTTCTTCTTCTACCTTTCAGCTCCCTGTGGAGTATAGGTCTTCAACAAACACTTTCAACTCCCTGTGAAGCATAGGTCTTCAACAAACACTTTCAACTCCCTGTGGACCATAGGTCTTCAACAAACACTTTCCATGCCATTCTGTGTCTTGCTATTCTTTTAAGATCATTCCATATCTTCCCCATCATCTTTGCTTACATCTGTCTTCTCCAAGAATTCCTTGGTCTTTCTCTTTGTCTTTTTCCCTGGGGATTCCAAAAAATGGCCTGTTGTGTAATGCTATCAGTTGGCTTCCACAGTGTGTGTCCTATCTAGTGTCATCATCTTCACTGTATCTTTTTATCCAACTGTGTTTGACTGGTACATTTCCATGATTCTATGTCAGTGATTTTGTCCTGCCATTTCTATTATTTTATTCTGCACAAGCATCCATTAATGAAAGTCTGTATCTTCCTAATTATCATTTTTGTTGTTCTCCATGTTTCACAGCCATATAATAAGACTGACTTAACATTGGAGTTTGAAATTTTTTATTTTAGTAATGAACCTAATTTCTTTGGACTTCCATATGTTTTCCAGTGCAAAACATGCTCAAATTGCTTTTTATATCCTTATTTTGGTATCATTTTCTGTTCCTCCCTCTTTGTCTATATTACTGACCACATATGTGTAAGAATGTATGTCTAGTAGAGGTATTTCTCCTATTTTTATTTGGTTATTGCCAACTGCATTAATTCTCATAATTTTGGTCTTATCTCTTTTTATTATCAGTCACATCTGTTGTAATCTGTCATCAAGTATACTCATTTTATCTTTCATCTGTTGATGGCTGTGTGATAGGAGATCTATGTCATCAGCAAAGTCTAAATCATCAAGTTGCTTGATCACTGACCACTGAAATCCATTTCTGTTGTTTTGAGTTATTTTCATAATACAATCTATTGCCAGTAGAAAGAGAAATGGGGACAGAAGGCATCCCTGCCATACTCCTGTTCTTATTTCAAATGCTTCTGTAAGCTGTCCTTCATGCACCACACTACATTTCATTCCTTCATACATTATTATCATCAAGTTAATAAACTTTGTGGGGATTACGTAATGACTCAGCAACTTCCAAAGCATTCCTCTGTCTAAACTATCAAATGTCTTTTCATAATCTATGAATCCAATATAAAGTGGGGACTGTAGTTCTAAACTTTGTTCAGCTATTATATGTAGGGTGGTTATTTGATCAGCACATGATCTGTTCTTCCTAAAACCTGCTTGTTCATCTCTCAAATTCAGGCAGTAACTACTCTTTAGTAAAATTTTGACTTTTAGATTGGTGTCATGATAAACCACCCCACAGAGTAAATGATCAAAATGACTTTAATTTTTTGATGCTCTTACATTGATTTTCTGGGCCTCAGGGATGATCGACATCTGCTCTGTCACTAGTGATCACAGCATTCAGACAGTCAGGATCACTGTGTGCACAGTCCAACATATGCTGCTAGATCTACAAACAAAATGCTTTTCTTGACCTCAAGGATGATCAATGTCTGCTCTGCCACTAGTTATCACATCATTCAGACAGTCAGGATCACTGTGTGCACAGTCCAACATATCTTACAAGACTTACAAACAAAATTGCTTCTGCTCCATCATTAGCAGCTTTAGAAGAAATTTCACAGACACTTTTCAGATAGCTAAATCTTTGTCCAAAATGGTGGAGTATATTAAACCTCACCTCATCCACAAATTATTGAATGGTGACAAGATGGCCGTGCATGACAAATCTGCTCTTGGTCAATGACCTCATTATTCTAGTTTGTTGAGGGCCTACAGAAAAGTGATTCACTCTCCACAAATATGCATGCTCATGCACAAGAATGAGCATCTGGCCCAGATTTAGGCAAAATTTGATGCAATAATGCTGCTCATATAGTTCCATCATTTCAAAGCAAATGTATGTAAGTGGGCATTCTCTATACACACACTCACTCATAGACTCGATAAGCAAGAAACAAAGTCCATTCATATACATGAAGATCCGATACTCATTCACCACAGAGGACATCTTCTGAGCTTTATTTGTTTCTATGGGAAAAAATAACACTGGATAATTTAGAGCAGTTCTTGTATTGGTTACAGACAACAAACATCAAATCTGTAAGGTTCCTCTCTTGTAAGTGTTCCTGTTTTATGCTATGTACAAAATATACATAGTACACACCATGTGTAGAGCTTCTCCCATGAACATGCTGTTATGTGACCAATTAGATATCCACTATAAGCAACATATACACCATATACATCACACATGTAAGTCTCATAACTCCCTTGCATGTGTTCTCTTGTATTTTTATATAATCCAAGATCAGCTAAACATGCAGTACATACATCACACATGTAAGGTTTTTTGCTATTGTGCTGTATGTTTTCTTATGTGTCTTTTTAGAATACAATTCCAAGAAAAATCTGCAGCACAAACTTCACATTTGTAAGGTTTCTCTCCTGTATGTGCTCTCTTCTGTATCTTTAGATTTCTAGTTTTGAGCAAAACATGCAACACACACATCACATGTTTAAGTAAGGCTCCTCCCATATATGTGTTCTCTTGTGCTTTTTACGTGTTGAAAGATGAGCAAAACATGCACCACACACATCACATGTTTAAGGCTCCTCCAATATATGTGTTCTCTTGTGCTTTTTACATGTTGAAAGATGAGCAAAACATGCACCACACACATCACATGTTTAAGTAAGGCTCCTCCCATATATGTGTTCTCTTGTGCTTTTTACGTGTTGAAAGATGAGCAAAACATGCACCACACACATCACATTTGTAAGGTTTCTCTCCTGTATGTATTCTCATATGTGTAATTAGTGTTCCACTTTCAGCAAAACATGCACCACACACATCACATTTGTAAGGCTTCTCACCTGTATGTGTTCTCTTGTGTACTATTAAATTTGAGGATTGAGCAAAACCTGTACCACAAACATCACATTTGTATGGTTTCTCCCCTGTATGTGTTCTTTTGTGCAGTTTTAGTTTTCCATTTTCAGCAAAACTTACACCACATACATTACATTTGTAAGGCTTCTCACCTGTATGTGTTCTCTTGTGTATTTTTAGATTTGAGGACTGAGCATAACCAGCACCACATACATCACATTTGTAAGGCATCTCCCCTATATGTGTTCTCTTGTGCGTTTTTAGTTTTACTTTTTCAGCAAAACTTACACCACACACATCACATTTGTAAGGCATCTCTACTGTAAGTGTTCTCAAGTGAATTGTAAGTTCTGAATTCTTAGCAAAATCTGCTCCACATACATCAGATTTGTAAGGAATATTCCTCATATGCATTCTATTGTGTTTTTTTAGATGCAAACTTACAGCAAAACATGCACCACACACTTCACATTTGTAAGGCTTTTCCCCTGTATGTTTTCTCTTGTGTGATATTAGATTTCCAGTTTGAGCAAAACCTGCACCACACACATCACAATTGTAAGGCTTCTCCCCTGTATGCATTCTTATGTGTGCTTTTAGATGCATAGGGTGAGTGAAATATACACCACACACCTCACATTTGTAAGGCCTCTCTCCTGTATGTGTTCTCTTGTGTTTTATTAGTGTTCCAGTTTCAGCAAAACATGCACCACACACATCACAATTGTAAGGCTTCTCCCCTGTATGTGTTCTCTTGTGTGATATTAGATTTCCAGTTTGAGCAAAACCTGCACCACACATATCACATTTGTAAGGCTTCTCCCCTGTATGTGTTCTTTTGTGTATTTTTAGTGTTCCAGTTTTAGAAAAACATGCACCACACATATCACATTCATAAGGCTTCTCACCTGTATGTGTCCTCTTGTGCATCTTTAGATTTCCAGTTTGAGCAAACCTGCACCACACACATCACATTTATAAGGCTTCTCCCCTGTATGTTTTCTCTTGTGTATTTTAAGTTCTGAATTTTTAGCGAAACCTGCTCCACATTCATCACATTTGTAAGGTTTATCCCTATATGTGTTCTTTTGTGTTTTTTTAGATGTGAACTTACAGTAAAACATGCACCACATACATCACATTTGTAAGGCTTCTCCCCTGTATGTGTTCTTTTGTGTATTTCTAGTTTGCAAATCTTTTTTGTATGTGTTTTTCTATTTTCTCCATCATCATCAAGATTTCCACAAATAAGAGACTGAAACATCCTTTCATTTCCTGGCATTTGATTAGGCTTGTCAGGGTTTTTGCTCTGATTTACCTGAGAAAAAACCGAGATCAAAATGTTTTTAAAATAGATCATAACACAATGTTGATGAACTATGATAAGTCTGTTCGTGATGCATCAATAATTTTTTTTTTTTTTCAGATGTTGATAGTTCGTTCGTTCGCTTTCGTCAGCTTTTGACCTCTGACGAAGTCCCACCCACTCAATTTTGTGGGACTGAATTTTGCGTGTAAAGTCTGTTTTATCCCATTACAGGATGCCCCTCGCCATACAGGCAGATTTACTCCAACTTCAGAGGTACTAATTTTTAGGGAATTAGTAAAACCCAGGTGTCCTCGCCAGGGTACGAACCCCGGCTGTTGCCGTGGTAAGCCAACCGCCTATCGATTGCGCTAACCGGACACCCGTTGATAGTTCTACTCTTTATGACTAATGCTAACAACGATATATGATAATATGAGTTGGTGAAAAATGTCCTTACTATAAAACCTACTGAACACTTGAACATATTAATATCAATAAAATTGAAATAATGTTCCACTTTTGTTAGTTATGCACTTTACCTCAGCTTTATCAATATAGATTAGAGGTCCATGATGAGGGCAGTCCTCTTCATGTTTCAGTTGACAGTTCTCACAATCTAAAAGTGTAAATGAATTATCAATACATTGTTTCATTAAATAAACAAATATAACAAAATGAAATGGGCACAAATTAACAAATTATAGTCAACAATAACAACACACACAAAAATGGACACTCTCAAGTCGACTAATGTAACCTGTCAACTATAAATCTAGACTGAGTTATTCACATGAGTAATTAGTAAATCCTTGTGTATCTACACAATCATTGGTATAATCACTGTGGCTATGTCATTAATAATGTTCCCTGGACTACTATCTAATGCACTTTTTGTTACTGACTCAATGATCCTATCATGATTGGTGATAATTTGTTTTGATTCCTGGCTGATGGCTGATTCAGTCTGTCACTGTGTTTTGATGTGATAATATTTACAATGGTATCATAATCTAGGCTTAATATTGCAGCTGAAAATTAAAGTGTTTTATAGACATCTTGAAGTTGTAAACATTTTTTTACACAAAATGAAACATGCAACTACCACAATTAAAACATAGTAAATAAATGCAGTCAAATTTTGAGCATAGATTCTATAGTTAACAAGTAAAAACTTACTTAAAACACTTTCATTGTCAGAAAAAAGCATTAAAGTTGTGCTTGAAGCATTCATAACAGTGGTTGTTTCACTTTCTTCTATATTATTGGCTTCCTACCTGGTGATACAAACAATTTTTATACTACAGGAGTAGATCACAGTGTAACCTTGAACTAAACATGGATATCAATAATTGACAACAAAATCAAGGATCTAAAGTGGTGATTACACTTGATTTCTTGAGGGAACCACTCATAGAGTCTTGATAATCCATTGTAAGTTATGACTGTACCTGTTCTGGTTGCTGTTGATGCTAACTGTGTAGATACTCTTTACATCTTTTATTTGTAATGTTTACCATAGTTTTAAGATCTATAAGGGGCATGCCTGGAATAACAATTGGAGGTCAAAATATAAATAATCTAAGGTATGCTGATAATACAGTCTTAATCGTTAAGAGTGAAAATGAGTTACAAGAAATGTTAGACATAATAGTGAAAGAAAACAAAAATAAAGGACCCAGCGTTAATTAATAGCAAAAAGACAGAAGTAATGGTAACAACAAAGAAAATGACATCACCTCAGTGCAAAATAAAGACAAGTGGAACAACATTAAATCAGGTAAATGAATTTCAATATCTGGAAACAATTTTATTTTCTGATGGAAGATGTACAATAGAGGTGAGATGCAGAATGGCTCAGGCAAAAGCAGCTTTCCAAAAAAATGAGGAAGGTACTATGCAATCCATTTTTGACAATAGAAACAAGAAAGAGATTTCTTAAATGTTATGTAGAACCAGTTTTAATGAAATCAAAAGTATTATTATAAAGATTGTGCATGATGATTGATTTGTAATTGATGAAGAGGTATGTATGATTGTTATAGCGTCGTCTTGTTCTTTGTGGTATTGTATATATCTTGACAACACATCACATTGATGTTACAACATGTAACAGATAAGATCATGACAGAGTCGTTTCCTTTAATATATAATGATAATCACATTTATTGAATTTTCTGCTGGCACACATGATCTATAGTCTTGGATGCGACGTTTAATTAATGTCACACAATTTGTTATAATTTATCTACTTACGACATGTAAGATGAACACACACAATTCTTGAAACACTTGGAAAAACAACTTCTACTGATACTGTCATAATATTCTTGTCAACTTCTTTATCTAGTTTCTATCAATGTCAATTTCTACTGACTTGACTACTCAAGACTTCTACTCTTAACTTTCTAACGGTTCTGACTCTAACTGTTTCCAAACTACTTAACTGCTTCTACTTCTAACTTCTGACTGACTCTTCTAAATCTCTGGCTAAACTTCTCTGTCCTAACTCAACTGCTGGTTCGCTCTCCTAACTTAACTGCTTAAACTCTTCTGCAGGACTTTAAATACTCCTCAACTCTCTCTTCCACCTGAGGCTCAGCAGCCAATCAGCTGCTGCCGAGTGCCCATGCGGCCCTATGATCCAAGTATTTGTCACTCAACGTTTACGTGTCCAGTGTCCACCATCTGTGACTCACCTGAACTTTCCCAAATTTGGACAAAGCATCCTATTTTTCGCCTACTTGGCGACATAATGTTACCTCATGACACTGGCCTCTCCTGGTAGCTAATTACCTGGCAGAGTAACACCATGAGTTTAGTGCATGGTATCATGTGATGGTCATTTACAATAACAACTAACTTGCATGGACAATCGTGGAGATTTGACAATACGTCACGAGGTCGATGCGTGATGGTCATCCTCACAACAACTGGTTGTATGTGTCATTCCACTATTCTGGACCTCTCCTTCGGTGCGTGTCACTACCCACCCTCTACAACAGGTGAGTGGGGATCATGGAAAATCCCATCGCTTTGTCCAATTACTCTGTACCTCACTCCTTCCTCCAGGTTACTACCCTTCTCCTATAACCTCTACTGTAACTAAACTTCTGACTCACTAGTGATACTGAAATACCATCATTATAGTTAAATCTGCTGGTCGCCACTATATGATACTGTCATCGTCTATTCAAGGAGCGGTAACGACTAAATTACCTGCTCTCTCTATGCTTCCTTAGCTTACTCTGTTACATGATGACATGACATGACAGTGACATCACTCTGCAACTCTCAATGAGATACAGTGTATACAGCCACTGCTAAATATTTTATCTATCTATCTTTCGTTCCCCTGAAGTATTGCCTATATCTGCAATGTCGTTTCCTGTATACATTTTACTGTCTTTTGTAATTCTTGCAGTGGGTGAGTGGCCCATATACTTATTTTTGCCTGTATCTATATAATATAATCTATGGGCCAACAGATTTTCCTCAGTCTACTATATTCAGCGCAGTCTTGAAGTATGTGTTCAGCAGTCTGGGCGCCTGTCCACATATACAAGTAGTTGAGGTGCCAATCTTGAATTTTGTATACATTACATGTGACCATGGAGTCGATTGTGTCCTGTTCTGAGGCGTATATAATATATAATGATAGCTAATAAACGACTAACCGTCCCATCCTTTAGTTTTTTAGTGATTTAGTCAAGTAACCGTTACTTGACTAAATCACTAAAAAACTAAAGGATGGGACGGTTACTGTAACTTAGTAACGTGCCTAGTAAGTTGACTTACTTGCAGCAACACAGTCACCCGCTAGCTTTTATTAGTTGGTAGTTATTTTGTTCCTTTTGGGTCCAAGAAGTCATTTGGTCAGAAATAATATCCTTTCCTGTGTGGCTTTTCACTGTCAATTTTAGCAGATGAGATTATTATGATCGTTTTCTCTCTACTGTCTCTACTTTTGGGGATCACCGGATATTACGTCATAGTTTTGGTTTTGTTACCAGGGTTGCCAAATATTCTTTCTTCTGTTCTCTTCTCACTGATACCTAAAAGGTGTCGTGGTTTATATCATTTGTCGTTCTCGAGCTGCTCGAACTGTCTGAATTATAGTGATTTTCCTTTGTTGTTACATGTCTCTGTCACTGCATCTATCCATCTTCATCTTTTCTCTTTTCACTGATACCTAAAAGGTGTCGTGGTTTATATCATTTGTCGTTCTTGAGCTGCTCGAACTGTCTGAATTATAGTGATTTTCCTGTGTTGTTACATGTTTCTGTCACTGCATCTATCCATCTTCATCTTTTCTCTTTCTCACTGATACCTAAAAGGTGTCGTGGTTTATATCATTTGTCGTTCTCGAGCTGCTCGAACTGTCTGAATTAGTGATTTTCCTTTGTTGTTACATGTCTCTATCACTGCATCTATCCATCTTCTTCTTTTCTCTTGTCACTGATACCTAAAAGGTGTCGTGGTTTATATCATTTGTCGTTCTTGTGCTGCTCGAACTGTCCGAATTAGTGATTTTCCTTTGTTGTTATATGTCTCTGTCACTGCATCTATCCATCTTCTTCTTTCTCTTGTCACTGATACCTAAAAGGTGTCGTGGTTTATATCATTTGTCGTTCTTGAGCTGCTCGAACTGTCTGAATTATAGTGATTTTCCTGTGTTGTTACATGTTTCTGTCACTGCATCTATCCATCTTCATCTTTTCTCTTTCTCACTGATACCTAAAAGGTGTCGTGGTTTATATCATTTGTCGTTCTTGAGCTGCTCGAACTGTCTGAATTAGTGATTTTCATTTGTTGTTACATGTCTCTATCACTGCATCCATCCATCTTCATCTTTTCTCTTGTCACTGATACCTAAAAGGTGTCGTGGTTTATATCATTTGTCGTTCTTGTGCTGCTCGAACTGTCTGAATTAGTGATTTTCCTTTGTTGTTACCTGACTCTGTCACTGCATCTATCCATCTTCATCTTTTCTCTTTTCACTGATACCTAAAAGGTGTCGTGGTTTATATCATTTGTCGTTCTTGTGCTGCTCGAACTGTCCGAATTAGTGATTTTCCTTTGTTGTTACATGTCTCTATCACTGCATCTATCCATCTTCTTCTTTTCTCTTGTCACTGATACCTAAAAGGTGTCGTGGTTTATATCATTTGTCGTTCTTGTGCTGCTCGAACTGTCCGAATTAGTGATTTTCCTTTGTTGTTATATGTCTCTGTCACTGCATCTATCCATCTTCTTCTTTTCTCTTGTCACTGATACCTAAAAGGTGTCGTGGTTTATATCATTTGTCGTTCTTGAGCTGCTCGAACTGTCTGAATTATAGTGATTTTCCTGTGTTGTTACATGTCTCTGTCACTGCATCTATCTATCTTCTTCTTTTCTCTTTCTCACTGATACCTAAAAGGTGTCGTGGTTTATATCATTTGTCGTTCTTGAGCTGCTCGAACTGTCTGAATTAGTGATTTTCCTTTGTTGTTACATGTCTCTGTCACTGCATCTATCCATCTTCATCTTTTCTCTTTTCACTGATACCTAAAAGGTGTCGTGGTTTATATCATTTGTCGTTCTTGAGCTGCTCGAACTGTCTGAATTAGTGATTTTCCTTTGTTGTTACCTGACTCTGTCACTGCATCTATCCATCTTCATCTTTTCTCTTGTCACTGATACCTAAAAGGTGTCGTGGTTTATATCATTTGTCGTTATTGTGCTGCTCGAACTGTCTGAATTAGTGATTTTCCTGTGTTGTTACATGTCTCTGTCACTGCATCTATCCATCTTCTTCTTTTCTCTTTTCACTGATACCTAAAAGGTGTCGTGGTTTATATCATTTGTCGTTCTTGAGCTGCTCGAACTGTCTGAATTAGTGATTTTCCTGTGTTGTTACATGTCTCTATCACTGCATCTATCCATCTTCATCTTTTCTCTTTTCACTGATACCTAAAAGGTGTCGTGGTTTATATCATTTGTCGTTCTTGAGCTGCTCGAATTGTCTGAATTAGTGATTTTCCTTTGTTGTTACATGTCTCTGTCACTGCATCTATCCATCTTCATCTTTTCTCTTGTCACTGATACCTGAAAGGTGTCGTGGTTTATATCATTTGTCGTTCTTGAGCTGCTCGAATTGTCTGAACTATTGATTTTCCTTTGTTGTTACATGTTTCTGTCACTGCATCTATATATCTTCATCTTTTCTCTTTCTCACTGATACCTAAAAGGTGTCGTGGTTTATATCATTTGTCGTTCTTGAGCTGCTCGAATTGTCTGAATTAGTGATTTTCCTTTGTTGTTACATGTCTCTGTCACTGCATCTATCCATCTTCTTCTGGGTCTTCCTCTTGGTCTTTTTTCCATGCATTCTCGAGAAGAATGCCCTTGATGGTGATTGGTGGGGATTCATTCTGACCAGGTGACCAAACCATTTAAGTTATTGTTGTTGTTCTATATATTCTTGGCAGGGTTTTGTTCCTACTATTTTTCTTATGGTATCATTTGGTATTCTATCTCTTCTTGTGTTGTTTGTTACTTTTCTCAAGCAACGCATCTCACATGTATTGATCTTTCTTAAATGTGATTTAGAAAAGGTCCATGTTTGACTTTCATAGCATAAAGTTGGTATGAAGATGCTGTTTATCATTTGTTGTTTAGCTGGCATAGAAATGTTTGGATGTCTTAGCAATGGTGAAAGCTGGTTTGTGACTGCATTTGCTTTTTGTATTATCATGTCAATTTCTCTGTCTAGTTTTCCATCTTTGTGAACATTGTGCCTAAATACTTGAATTCCTCTACTTGTTTTATTTCTTTATCTTTGATCTTGATGTTTAATGGGTGTCTTAATTTGCTTATTCTTATAGCCTCTGTTTTTGTTGTGTTAATTTTCATACTGTAGTTTGTGCAGCTTTTATCTTGAGATGTTAAATGCTGTTGTAGCAGGTTTTCATCTTCATATATTAGGCATTGGTTGCCAGATAACCCTCGGAAATGTCTTCTCTCGTCTTGCGATAAAAAAAATGGTTTGTTAAAATAAAGCTAATGGCAGCTTAAGTAGTAAGGAAGGGTGTTTTGAGCAAGGATTTGAACATTTCGTGCAGTATCGTGCATCATTGGCCTGTATCGTGCAGCACAATCTCGTCGTCCAGCATGTATCGTGCAATCTCAGGTGACCTCGCCGGGTGGTCGGTCTTATCTGAAGTGGTCAAGTGGTCGGCCTCGTCTTATCTCGTGGTCAAGTGGTCGGCCTCGTCTTATCTCAGGTGCGACCAGTGGTTCTAAAACTTGTAGGTGTGTTTGGAGACCAGTGGTTCTAAAACTTGTAGGTGTGTTTGGAGACCTCTAAAACTTGTATGTCAGTCTAAAACTTGCGGGGGGTCGTGTGATGGCAACAGGAAATATGGAGACCAGTGGTTCTAAAACTTGTATGTCAGCGGTTCTCAAAACTTGCGGGGGATGGGTCGTGTTATTATCAAGTGAGCGTGCTGGCTATGGAGACCTCTAAAACTTGTATGTCAGTCTAAAACTTGCGGGGGGTCGTGTTATCATGTGATGGCAAAAAAAAAAAAGGCAAAGGGGTGTTAGTGCCACGTCGATCATCATCGGGCCACCTCGGTCGTCATCATCATCATCGGCGCTGGGGTCGTCGGTCGCTGGTCGGCGGTCGCTGGTCGTCGGCGGTCGCTGGTCGTCGCTGGTCGTCGTCGCGGGTCGGCTCGGGCATCATCATCAAGCTACATCCTCAACAGCATCATCATCATCATGTGCCACACCCTCAACAACAACATCATCAAGCCACACCCTCAACTCTCTCTCTCTCATCATGTGCCACCCTCAACAACATCATCATCAAGCTACATCCTCAACAGCATCATCATCATGTGCCACCCTCAACAACATCATCATCAAGCCACACCCTCAACTCTCTCTCTCTCTCTTTCACGCTAAAGCAAAACAAAAAAGTCGCTCTATATTTCACATATATTTATTAATACGACAAATACACAACACATATGAGAAAATATATATTACTGTCCGATTGGTGATAATTTTAAGCGTCCGTGGGCCCCTCGAAGCCGAATTATCCACGGGGCGAGCAAACGATAAATAATACGATCGTTTATGTGCTGTCTCGCTGAAAAAGGCATGAGAATTCTGTTAAGTTTCGCGCCTCGACACTTAAGAAGTATATAATAAGCACAATATAGACCGCACGTGTTGGAAAACAAATCTTGCAACACCCGCGGGTTGTAGACGAATGGAGCGTGTGAGTTTTGCTCTATAAAGTTTAAAATATCCACATGTCTGGGAGGCAAACCGTAGGAATCGAAATACTCACATTCACCGAGCCCGTTGTAAAAGAGGGCCACCCAATGCTCACCGGGTTCGTGTGCCGGGTCGGTGTTTATGACAAAGGCTGCGGTCGCCGTTGGGTCGATGCTGGGAGGTAAGTGGTTTCGTGGAATGACACTAACAAGGGAACAACGCCGAACGAAAATATCCGACATCAAAAGGTTGTAAATCTCCATCGTGTTCATCTTCTCGCTCGCTCAAACGGTGAAGTCTGTTAGAATCTGCCTTGTCTTCGACACCTCGAGCACTGAGTCCAACTCGGCGTAGACGATGACTTGGAGGGGGGTAGTTGTGGGAGCGGAAAACTTGAGTTCTATCGACAAAGGTCCGCTTGTGGCTAGCTCAAAATGGGCGCCGTCCAGTAGACTAGACGAGAGGTCAAAACCAAATAGACAATATCCGTCCTTGAACTCTCTATAAGCAACGTTATTCCCGGCGTCTTTACTAATCAGACCCATGGCCAGATTTGTGCCGAAAAAAGCTCTCGCGTATTGATTTCGGTCAAAGTCCATAGTTAGAGGCTTTCCCGAGATGCATTTGCCGTCGACCGTCAGGTTCATGTAAATCAGACCAAAGTGTTGAAAATTGAACGGGTTAGCTGAATAAACGCCATTAAACGCACTGGCCGTAATCAGACCTATCACTACACGGGTCGGTGTTTGAGACAAAAATAAATTGTCTTGACTGTGGGAGTATCCCGTTTTCGCATCCTCCCCGTAGTTTAGCGTAGCTTCAAACACCGCTCTAAAAGGATAGGTATTCTCCGACGGTGTAACCAACGTGTCGTTTAACGATACGTCGACTTGTGAAAATAGACTGTGAAGGTAATTGTTGACCGGTCCTACCTCAGCATCGGGTGGTACACTATCACCATTCGGGAGGGTGATCTTGACCCGCAGCTGCAAAAACGTGTTGAAAAGATCTAGATACTCCTCGCTGTTTCCAGAAATGAAAAACTCTATCGGTGCGCTATGCGACAAGGCTGCGATCGGACGAATTTCAATAAACTGTCCAGAGTCTAGAGATGTCTGTGTGGGTGGAACGCTAAATAAATCCAAACCAGAGTGAAGACATTCGCACGATTTGGGGTGAACGAGGGACATTATTAGTCGAAAATATCCTTTGCCACCCTCGTCTTCTTCTTCTTCTTCGGGTTGTACACCGAATGAAGGGGACCTGTCTAGCTGTCGATTTTATCAGCTTCGTAACCGGTTCTCCCGGCGGGGGTAACTTCATAACTCGCTTTCTGATTTGTCGTAAACCACTTCCTGATTGGTTGTTATCACGCAGGTGGTCTACGGCCCCGTGTAGCAACCGCTGACCGGCCTCCTTAGCTCGGTCTTTGAAAGCTTCACCGACATTTTTCCCGGCTAATGCGTCCTGTGCGACCTGCAGACCGGTCCCAATCCTTCTCTGAGCAAGGCCTTACCGCCGGTTTTTAACCAGGGTAAAATAGCCCTCCCGATTCCACCGAAGAAACTACCGATTCCCCGACCGCTCTGACTTCGACCTCCTATAAACACGGGCATCCCATCACCCGCCTGACAACAGTAAAAGTCTACGTATAACTCAACATCGCGATGAAGGGGGGTGTGTTTCACCATTATACCAGCTCGAGATGTTTCTTCACTCGAAAGTGTACCGTTAGCACCGACGTTCCGCTGGTGAATGGAATGGTTTTTTCCGTGTTCGTTGGCTAAAAGGATCTCGACGGTATCGAAGGAAAATCTACTCAGGGGTAGGTAGTGAGGCTTATCGTAGATCTGAAACACCGAGGTGTGATTTCTATTGAGAACAGGCACGCTCCTTAGGAGAGGTACCATCACATCCCCGACCGGTCTGGGGAAACGAGATCGCAGTAGACGTAGACATTCTTCGCAACGCTTTCCAAGTCCATTACCCCCACGCTGAAGATATCGGGAGCCGTGTCTGATATAGAGGTCGTGGGGAAGGCTAACATGTTTTTCAAAGTGTCGCTTATGGTAACACTGACTCCTTTTTCGTAAAGTTTCAAGATGGCTTTATTCACCTCTTTTGCGTAAATGAATCTCATTTTCTTCCCTTTCGCATCCCCGTTCGACTCATCCTCCGCTTTTATGATCGAGGCATTCAACGCGCCGATGAACGCATCGGGTTTCGTGTATAACCCAGGCTCCAATGTCACGTTGAAATAAAATCTAGCGTCGCAAATATCGTCGTTAGCGAGAGATTCGTACCGAATCCAGACATCACCCTCTATTACATTGAAATAATTTAGCGGAAACTGTATCTCCACCAATGCGATCTCATACTGCGCCGAAATGTCAATGGTCTGAGGGAGTTTAACGAAAAAGTGGCCGGGGTTATTATCCTTAAAAAGGTCCATAGATGCATTGCTGGGTAGGGTGACATAAAAACTCATTTTTTTTTACTCGTTTCACCGTCGCCTCTCCAAGTTTGGATTCGGTAGCATGTAACCCAAACAGCTGGTCAGTAGGGCTATCCACAGTTTTCCCTCCTTGGCATCTGACTTTTCGGTGGTCAGATTGAACAGCGAAACCGCGACAACGGTATATATAACTACCACTTGACAAATAAAGACAAGTTCTAAATAGGGGGATAGTTTCCCAAACACCGATCCCCTGCGTGGTTCGCTCTCTATCCTCACTCCCGAGGTTACGGCTCGCAAATCGGGCTCTCCGCCAAAAGTTTCCACTTCTTCGTCTTCTTCTGCTCTCATCTCTAGTTTTTGTACCTGGCAATGTCCTTGGACGGTATCCAAGTGTTAAATGAGGAATCGTACCCGAACCATTTGACTAAACTCTCTCTTCGCCCGAATGATGTGCGTCGCTCGGTTATGATACTCTCGATTCTGTACTCGTGCTTGTCTCCAACTTTTTGAATTTCCGGTGTGTAGAATGACCCCTCTATCTCATCACCCTTATCGTCTTTCAACACATATGTAACGGGGTTTGTTTCATTTACTCGACTGATGGAAAACAGTTCCTCCGTCCAAGCCGGGGCATAACCCTTTTTAAAATTGGCTCTGCCCAGGACCAGTCTAACTCGATCACCGGGCTTATACGGGGGTCTTTGAAATTTTAAGTTGCGTTTGTTATTATACAACGTGTTCCATACCTGTTCGTGATTGTCTGCATTGACGTCGACCGGTGCCATTTTTATACTTCTGTGATACGAATGGTTATAACTTCGAAGTAGGGCGGGTAGGACTCGGACATAAGACAGCTTATTGGATTTCGTGAAATATCGCCACATCCGTTGTTTTAGAGTCCTATTAAAGCGTTCTACCACGGCGGCCTTAATATCTTCGTTCTGCGTAGTGAAAAAGTGAACGTTGTTGTCCGCGAGGAATTTCTGAAATGTTCTGTTCAGAAACTCTGACCCCTTATCCGTTTGAAGACTCGCGGGTTTCCCATCGCGAAATATCTTTCCGACGGCTTCGACTAAGGATTTCCCCGTTTTGGTTCGTATCGGTACAGACCACGCGAATTTACTGAAAACGTCCACGCAAGAAACCAAATAGGAATAGCCGTCGTTGTGGTTTTTCAAATGTCTCAAATCAATTAGGTCTGCCTGATATTGCTGTTGGGGGCCACTCGTTATAATGGGACGCCTTTCAAATCTGCGACGAATTGGTTTATGAAGGGTATAGGTATCCTGATGACTCAACCATTGTTTGATCTTTGCGAGTCCCAGTTTGGTGTTACGTTGCAGGGCCGTTGCACCACTATAAGCCCCTGGTCGACTAGGGTCAAAGTAATGACGTCTCAATATTTTCTCCACCGTTCCCATTTTGGTGTTGGGATTCCGCTCTTTCTTTTTTTAGGTCTCAGTTTATACGTGGTTACGGGTGGAGTGGTTTCATTACCTAGCTTTGCGGTTTCGGCTGCTGGTGGTGTTGGTGGTGTCTTGGTCTGCGCTGGTGATACTTCGATTGGTGGTGGTGGTGGGGAATGTGTTTTTTCTGTTGTCGTGTTGTGTTGAATGAGATCGACCGAACCCAATGAGCGACGTTTATACTGCTCCAATCTAGTTAAATATTGATGCAGGGCACGTTGGTACACTCTGGCCTTATCGGCGGGTGCTAAATCATCTCGGAATAGGATACGTTGCATTTCATCATCTAAATCTCTCAAGTTGTCACCGATTGCCTCGGGAGGGCTATACGACGGGTTAGTAGTCTGTGTAAGACCCTCGAGGAATCGAGGATCCATCAATATCATTTTTTTGGCCATTGTTATGCACCTAGTACGCCCCCGAGAATACTTAATATAGGACGGAGCAAAGCCCCTATGAACCCACCAGTTTGTAGAATCTCTTTCCGCCGCTTAAGATTCGGTTTCTTTTTAGTGAGAAGTCTCAACTTGTGCTTGTGTCGACGTAGCTCGCACTTCTGTCGCTGCGTGAGTCTAACATTACCTTTTAATATGTTATGACAACACTCGCACAAAAAGTTAATGAGTTTGGGAGAGGCTGTTTTTAATATGGTTCTTAAACCGCTCGGCGAGGCGGCGCGCATACATTTCAATATTTCACCGTACCGTCTAAGTGATTCATCACACATGATTCTCTACTTTGGCACGTAGACGATTTGTCTCTCCCCTGGGAATATTTTTGTTCTCACCCTAAGATTATCGGGTGTCTCCTGACGAAGATCGATCAGCAAATAACCGTGAGGAGACGCTGTCGCGTCCTTAAAACTATCTTGGAGGTACCCCGCCTGGCCTGGGTACATTTGTTTGGCCAGATTTATAATTTGACTCCCATCTCTTGGGTTCTTGAAAAGGACTAGATAGTGCGTATTGAGACTTATGGTTCGATGTTCTTTATTTTTTCCAAATAGGTTTTGAACAATGTACATCACACTAATATCTCTGTGATGACTACCTTTGGTGAATAATTTTGTTACCCTCTCGTCCGTCTCAGACATCAAGTCATCGATGATGATCAGTCTTCTCTTCTTACCACCTTCCAATTTATCGACGTCTGGTAGACCCTCGATAAATCTCACTGAACTCATAGTCTCGTATATCGGTTGCCATTCCGCATAACACCATATAACTTCCTCCGGTACGGGGACAGCTAACTCGTGAAGGTTCTGTATAAACTTTTGTACAAATACCGTTTTCCCACACCCGGTAGGACCGGCTATCAGAGCTGTGAAAGCATGATTCCATCGGGGATCCATCGTCACAAGTGCTACCAACTTTAGTGATTATACCACCCACAAAAATAACAAGGAGTGATTTTAGGTCAGCCCGCCGGGTTTCACTTCTTCAATTAACACTTATTTTAAAAAAACACATCCTATATAAATTATTTTACACACACCTCATATTTCGCACATATCACCCTGTTTGGACCCTTCCCGAAGTCACGGAACATGTCGCAACACGACTGATAACGTATTACCTCGTCTGATAACATATTACCTCGCCTGATAACATATTGCGTTAGCTACTATAAATAGACGGTCCTCGATACGATAAACGTCGAAGGTATAAAAACCCCCAGCCGAGCAGTGTACACACATAGATAACCAGCGTCTGTTGCCAGGTGGCTTGTGTTTGTTTTTGCTTTGACTATGGAGTCGTCTAGCTTGAATACGCCAATTTCGTTTGATGCCAGTGATCAGCGTATATTTATGTCACGCGGAAATGAGACTGTAGTTCCGTTGTCTAAAGATGGCGTTAAGGCAGTCTCGGTTTGTGTTTTTCGTAACAGACCGTTGATAAATATAAGGACATATAGCGGTGACAGTTTTTTTAAGTTTCCTACCCGAACTGGGATAACACTATCGAGAGAGGAATTTATCGCTTTAGTTGATATGCGAGAAGACATTTTAACCGCATATGCTAACCTCAACTACACGCCACCTGTTGTTAACCACCACCAGATCAGCTACACGCCACCTCTCCTTAACCAGCTCAACTACACGCCACCTGTTGTTAACCACCAGAACTACACACCATCTCTTGTTAACCCGAATCTCATCAACTACACGACCCCTCCTTTTGTTAACCAAGGGAACCTCGCTCTTGTTAATCAGACGACAGATCCGGCGGCCACTATCGATGTCCCGGGTGTTTCAGCTGAGTCACCAATTACCTATTCCAGCTTTGATCAAGGTTTTGTCAAAATGGAGGGCGGTTGTGTTGTGAAGGCTAATGAAACTTCCTACGCCCCTGTGTTTGATAGACATTTAACACAAACAGACAGTACAGCCAAAACAGGAGGGAGGAAACCCAGACGCTTAAAATTATCACCAATCGGACAGTAATATATATTTTCTCATATGTGTTGTGTATTTGTCGTATTAATAAATATATGTGAAATATAGAGCGACTTTTTTGTTTTGCTTTAGCGTGAAAGAGAGAGAGAGAGAGTTGAGGGTGTGGCTTGATGATGATGTTGTTGAGGGTGGCACATGATGATGATGCTGTTGAGGATGTAGCTTGATGATGATGTTGTTGAGGGTGGCACATGATGAGAGAGAGAGAGAGAGAGAGAGAGTTGAGGGTGTGGCTTGATGATGTTGTTGTTGAGGGTGTGGCACATGATGATGATGATGCTGTTGAGGATGTAGCTTGATGATGATGCCCGAGCCGACCCGCGACGACGACCAGCGACGACCAGCGACCGCCGACGACCAGCGACCGCCGACCAGCGACCGACGACCCCAGCGCCGATGATGATGATGATGACCGAGGTGGCCCGATGATGATCGACGTGGCACTAACACCCCTTTGCCTTTTTTTTTTTTTGCCATCACATGATAACACGACCCCCCGCAAGTTTTAGACTGACATACAAGTTTTAGAGGTCTCCATAGCCAGCACGCTCACTTGATAATAACACGACCCATCCCCGCAAGTTTTGAGAACCGCTGACATACAAGTTTTAGAACCACTGGTCTCCATATTTCCTGTTGCCATCACACGACCCCCCGCAAGTTTTAGACTGACATACAAGTTTTAGAGGTCTCCAAACACACCTACAAGTTTTAGAACCACTGGTCTCCAAACACACCTACAAGTTTTAGAACCACTGGTCGCACCTGAGATAAGACGAGGCCGACCACTTGACCACGAGATAAGACGAGGCCGACCATTTGACCACTTCAGATAAGACCGACCACCCGGCGAGGTCACCTGAGATTGCACGATACATGCTGGACGACGAGATTGTGCTGCACGATACAGGCCAATGATGCACGATACTGCACGAAATGTTCAAATCCTTGCTCAAAACACCCTTCCTTACTACTAGCTTACCAGTAGCAACTAAGCTGAGAGCTGTAGCGTTAGCGACCCACAGCTGACTGATCGAGTGAGTCCGGATTATAAAAGAAAGGAGCGGATCAATATCCTACTCAGAATGTTGATCATAAACCTTACACGTCTAGAATGTTGACCAAAAAGTTTACACATCTTTATATTTCCTTCTCTCGTTATCTAAAGGGATTGATTGTTCTTTTCATCATCCATCCATAGGACATTAAATTGGTGTGCATGTCCTATGTTTGCGAGTGAACTGTGAAATTTGCACCTTTAAGCCCAAAACAACCGACTTCGCCAGGCTTTTTTTTTTTTGGTACTACCGTCTTACCTTTTCAATCCCATCTAGAAAGGTTTGCTCCTAGAGGCACCACAAAAAAGTGGAATAGAGTCTGGATGCTTCTGGTTCACAGATCCCAACGCAAGCCATCAGATATGAGTCAGTGACAGCCTCTAGCTCTGCTACTGTCTGGCGCCTTGCCACCAAAACCTTATAAATAAGACATTTTTCTTAATATTTAATAACCTATTAGATATCCACTATTAGCAAAACATGCAGCACATACTTCACGTAAGTAAAACGTTTCTCCCATGTATGTCTTCTCTTGTTTGGTTGATTTCCTAAACTGTCAACAAAACATACACCTTACATGCGAAAAATGGTCTCTTTAGTGTGTTCTCATTCCACATTCATTACAAGTGTACAGCTTCTAGGGATGTAACTGTTCTCATTTCTGTTTCTCGGTAGCCTAGTTAGGAAAACCACCCGACTGGGCTACCGACGTTCGTACAACCCGTGTTCGATTCCCACCGGAAGCAGGATCAGTTGTACTCGCGGTTGGGAAAAACATAATCCCGCGGTCGACACAGCCGCTGGCAGGAATGGGTACCTAGATAGTGCTCTGTGTAGGTGAGGAATGCCACCTCGCATCGTGAGTTTCGATGCTTGAAGCGACACTGTCAAGAAGTCTTCGAACACTTCTAGATGAGCTGCCGATCACATATGAGTGAAAATCCGCGTGCTAAGACGTCGATTCAAGTCTCGTACTTTACATTGACTTGATGACTTAAAAACAGCCCTAGACCAATTGTGCAATAACTTGTAGCGGGTGGTCATCCAGTAGATACCATCACACTGTAATATACAAGAGAAGGAATGTGCAGACAAGCTAGCCAGGGAATGAGATTACCACAAGAGAACCAATTGGTCAGTTAAGAAGAAGCTAAATCCAGCACCAAAGGCCAGTACCATGAAAAATGAAAACAGGAACACCCAAAGCATAACGAGAGGGACAGATACCTTCAACTATCAAGGAGAGAACAAGTCATCATACTTTGCATACACTCTGGCCAAGACAAAATGAGAAACCACATGTTTACAAAACTCAATGTAGGAATTACCAGTCTTTGCATTTCTGTACCCTGAATGACGTGACAACAAAACACGTTCTACAGGGTTGCCCCTGTGCACAGGCCAAGGGTGTCAATGTGGCCCACGCCAAATCAAACAGAAGAGCAACTATAAGGGGCAACCGAATCACCGAAACAGACAGCAGCTTTCATAAGGGAGACCGTACCCCAAGTCTGAATGTACAATCGCCGAAGAAGAAGAAGGAGATATCTACACTCTGAGGAAAACATACACTACACTCATCACAAGTGTACAAGTTCTCCCTTACACGTGTTCTCTTGTGTGCATTTAATGCTCTCCTAGTTTGCCTGCTTTCTCAATTCTTTTGTTTCACTAATGGAAAATTCGCCCAGCGATGCCTCGCAAGCCTATTTGAATATCAGTTTTAGTCCACTCATAGGCCATTTCCTATCTATAAGCTTGTCATACAACATTTGTTTGGTATTTTCACTGTTGTACGTTCTTCAGGTCTAGAATGTTCCATCCTCTTTAACTTTTGACTCCAGGGTATTGTCATAATGGATCGAAGCCTAGACCTCTGCAGGAATTCAGGCCCGTTTACTTTTGTCAAGTCATTGATGATTGCATGTTAATGTTCTTTATTTTTTTGAAAGCATCACACAAAGACGATATATAATAAAACTATTAATTAATGTGATAATTAATAAAAGACAAGTTGAGAAATGATGCAATTGGAAAAAGAGTAGGAGTCTCTATCTCTCTCTGTCAGCGTTCAAGAGTTTTTTTTTTAGAAACAATGTGGATTTTTTGGAAGGAAAAGTCACCACTAATGCAATATACGTTCCGAGACATTGATAGAAAGAGGTAAATACAAATCTATACATGTGTTTCATGGACTAAACGAAAACGTTTGACAAAGTAAAACATGCGGAAATAATCAATATACTGGAGTAACTAAATATTGATGGCAAGGACCTGAGAATCATAATAACATGTATTGGCAACAAATAGCAGTCATAGGAATTGACAACCAAACAGGACAGTTCCATTATATACAAAAAAAAAACATAATTAGACAAGGCTGTGTTCTGTGCCGGATTTGTTTTCACTTTAAAACGGAAATATGGTGAGAACAATAGTAGACAAAAAAAAAAAAAAAAAAAAGAGGAGTTGAAATCAACGGTCACATCATAAACAATCTGCGATATGTGAATGCTAGAGAGTTAATTCCTGAAGACGAAGAAAGAATAAATTACAAGAAGTGATAGACATGACAGTAAACGAAACCAACAAGAAAGGTCTAAACAGTCATCATCATCATGTAAAACAAAAATAAGCGGGATATTTAAGTGAGACAACATAAGTTATTTATGTTGTGACTGCTGACTTCAATTCCTTTTTTGTCTACTATTGATCTCATAATATGTTTGCTGTAAAGTGAAAACAAATCCGGCAACAGAACACAGCCTTTTCTGACTCTGTTTTATATATTGGAATTGTCCGGTTTGGTTCCTATTTCTTATAGCTGCTGTTTGTTGCCAGTACATGTTTTTTATGATTCGCAGATCCTTGTCATCAATGTTTAGTTTCTCCAGCGTATTTATTATTTCCACATGCTTCACTTTGTCAAATGCTTTTGCATAGTCTATAAAGCACACATACAGATCTTTCTTTACCTCAATGGATTTTTCTATATGCAATACCATTGCTCAAATAGTTCCGTAGTTTCACAGCAAATGTATGTCAATCGTCATTCGCTACACACATTCACTTTCACTTGACAAGCAAGAAAAAAAATGTCATCCAAGCACATAAAGATCCAGTATACATCCACCTCTGAGGAGATCTTCTGAGTCTTATTTCTTTCTATGGGGAAATAAGGCTGGATACTTTTAGAGCAGTTCTTGTATTGATTACAGACAACACCACAAACATCAAATCTGTAAGGTTCCTCTCCTGTATGTGTACCTTTGCTTTTTGTTTTATGCTGTGAACAAAATATACATAGCACACACTATGTGTTAGGCTTTTCCCATGAACATGTTTTTATGTGACCAATTAGATATCCACCATAATCAAAACATACACCATATACATCACATGTGTAAATCTTCTATCTTCCCTAAATGTGCTCTCTAGAGTGTATTTCTCTCATTTTTAATGTAATCCAAGATTAGCTGAATCTGCAGTGATACTGGTTTTGTTTATAGTTTCACAGTTATTACACATAAATCACAACATGACATATTAACGATGTTTTGACATGGATTCATGTAGACAATCATCACAGACTATGAAATTTGGCTTACACAAGTTTATTAGATCATCATTTGTACATGTACAGGTATAGTTAAGTACTTCTAAAATGATAAATTCCAGTTCTAAAATTAATGTTCTTGGTCTGGATGTGCTCAAAAGGTTGACACTATTATTTGTTTGAGGCATCTCTTAATACATATTGTCTAGGACATTTCTAATTATGTCTTTCATTCTATTATAATTATTACAACTCGTCTTGCTTGACATTTGCTATTCTATATCTATGTCTTGACTTATTCAACGCTATTCTTTTACTATTCGCTTACTGTCACTATTCATAAAATTATGTAATATCTTTACTTACTGAATAAATCATGTCTTGATTTCTAAGAGTATTCCCCCTTCAACTATGGTTATCTTTCATTACTACGAATGAACTAACACTGTTTGAATTAGTCTCTGAGTTTCCACACACTATTAAAGTACTTCAAGTATTCTACTCATGTACAGTCTTCAAGCTTAACGCTCATCTAGTGATTATCTGCTAGATGTTAGATCAGATTTCATGACTTGATCATTATACGTGATCCTCCACTACTCCAAGTGAACTAACAGTATCTATGTAGTTTCTGAGTCCTCTGCACACTCTTTAAATACTTTGAACTTTCCACTTGACAAGGCTGTTTCAATGGATCTTTCACTAGAAGCTTGATCCAGCTCCCTCTCTCACTTAGTCTACTAGTGAATCTTTAATACTCCAATGAATTAACATTGTCAGTTTCATCTCTGTTTTCTCTGCACACATCTTAAATTACTTCAAGCATTTTGCTTGGTCATGGGCTATGGACTGTACACCCTTTTTGCATGAGCCAGGCCCTTTGTCTCACTTAGTCTACTTGTACTCTAACCTGTCCAGTCATTTAAATACTCCTTACCTCCAACAATCAGATCTTGTCCCATTCATTTTACTCCATGATCCCAGTCTCGATTTGGCTAAACCCCCCCCCCAATTCTCCTTTAATTCTGTTCACTCCCCAAGCTTCCAGAACATTTAATATAATACTCGAAAAATTGACCCCTTTCTATTTGTTAATACATTTTTATCTCAATCTGTCACATATCACTCATTTAACTACACCGTCAAGTCCACCATTCTTTGTTCTCTCTTCATGCTTGGCTGCTATCACTGACTCAACTCTCCTATAATATATAATCCTCCATGCATGACCCTGAACTTGTGTTCTGTTTGGAGACCCCCTACTCGTCTTGTTCTCCCATTCTCTTAAAACCCATAACTATCTTTTAATTTCCTATTACAATGTTACAGCAATACAAATACCACATTTTTAAAAGCTTTTCCCCTGTATGTGTTTTCTTGTGTGATTTTAGTTCATCGAATTGAGCAAAACATGCTGCACACACATCTCATTTGTAAGACTTATCCCCTGTATATGTTCTCATGTGACATTTTAGATAACTGTTCCTTGCAAAATCTGCACCACAAACATCACATTTGTAAGGCCTCTCCCCTGTATGTGTTCTCTTATGTGATTTTAGTGTTCCAATATGAGCAAAACATGCAGTACAAACATCACATTTGAAAGGCTTCTCCCCCATATGTGTTCTCTTGTGTGATTTCAGTTCAGCAAAATCTGCAGCACAAACATCTCACTTTTAAGGCTTCTCTTCCATATGTGTTCTCTTATGTGATTTTAGTTCATTGAATTGAGCAAAATCTGTAGCACAAACATCACATTTATATGGCTTCTCACCTGTATGTGTTCTCTTGTGTATTTTAAGTTTAGAACCTACAGCAAAATGTGCATCACAAACATCACATGTATAAGGCTTTTCCCCTGTGTGTGTTCTCTTATGTGATTTTAGTTCATTAAATTGAGCAAAATCTGCAGCACAAACATCACATTTGTAAGGCCTCTCCCCTGTATGTGTTCTCATGTGTCTTTTTAGACTATTATTCCTAGGAAAATTTGCAGCACATATATCACATTTGTAAGGCTTCTCCCCCGTATGTGTTATACTGTGTGATTTTAGTGTTCCAAGATGAGCAAAACATGCAGTACAAACATCACATTTGTAAGGCTTCTCCCCTGTATGTGTTCTCTTGTGTGATTTTAGTTCACTGAGTTCAGCAAAACATGCAGAACATTCATCACATTTGTAAGGCTTTTCCCCTGTATGTGTTCTTATGTGTCTTTTTAGATAACTGTTCCTAGCAAAATCTGCAGCACAAACATCACATTTGTATGGCTTTTCACCAGTATGTGTTCTCTTGTGTACTTTAAGTTTAGAACCTGCAGCAAAACCTACATCACAAACATCACATTTATAAGGCTTCTCCCCTGTATGTGTTATACTGTGTGATTTTAGTGTTACAAGATGAGCAAAACATGCAGCACATGCATCACATTTATAAGGCTTTTCCCCTGTATGTGTTCTCATGTGCCTTTTTAGACTATTATTCCTAGGAAAATCTGCAGCACAAACATCACATTTGTAAGGCTTCTCCCCTGTATGTGTTATCCTGTGTGATTTTAGTTCACCAAGTTCAGAAAAACATGCTGCACATGCATCACATTTGTAATGCTTTTCCCCTGTATGTGTTATTATGTGTCTTTTTAGAAGGTTACTGAAAGCAAAACATGCAGCACATGCATCACATTTGTATGGCTTCTCACCTGTATGTGTTCTCTTGTGTATTTTAAGTTTAGAACTTGCAGTAAAACCTGCACCACAAACATCACATTTATAAGGCTTCTCCCCTGTATGTTTTCTCTTGTGTTGTTTTAGTGCATCCAGTTGAGAATAACATGCAGTACAAACATCACATTTGTAAGGTTTCTCTCCTGTATGTGTTCTCTTGTGATTTTTTAGTGTTGAAAGATAAGCAAAACATGCACCACACACATCACATTTGTAAGGTTTTTCTCCTGTATGTGTTCTCTTGTGTATTTTTAGGTGTCCATTTTCAGCAAAACCTACACCACAAATTTTACATTTGTGAGGCTTCTCCCCAGTATGTGTTCTCTTGTGTAATTTAAGTTTTGAGCAGGCAGCAAAACCTGCACCACAAACATCACATTTATAAGGCTTCTCCTCTTTATGTGTTCTCTTGTGTATTTTTAGTTTACTGAGTCTATCATAACATTTACCACACACTTCACATTTGTTTAGCTTTTCTGCTGTATGTGTTTTCGTGAGTTTATTTAGACTTGGCACATTAGAAAAATCTACAACACACACATCACATTTGTAAATCATTTTTGTATGTGTTTTTCTATTTTCTCCATCACTGCTCCCATCATTATGAAGATCTTCACAAATAAGAGACTGAAACATCTTTTCATTTCCTGGCATTTGATTAGGCTTGTTAGTTTCCTGCAAATGGGGACTAGAATCTTGATTGCAACTTTTGCCCTGATCTACCTGAAAGCAAATGGAGATTTAAATATTTTAAAAATATATCATGGCACAATGTTGGTAAAATATGATAAGTCTGTTGGTGATGCATCAATAGCTTCTTTGTTGAGATGATGATAGTTCTACACTTTATGACAATAACAACAATGATAATATGAGTGGGTGAATATCCTTATTATATAACCATACTGAACACATTATTTAAATAAAATGTAAAGAATTTTCCAGTTTTGTTAGTTATGCTTTTTACCTCAGCTTTATCAATATAGATTAGAGGTCCATGATGAGGGCAGTCTTCTTCATGTTTCAGCTGACAATTCTCACAATCTAAAAGTGTAAATGAATTATCAATACATTGTTTCATTAAATTAACAAATATAACAAAATGAAATGGGTACATATAAACAAATTATAGTCAACAATTATAGATAAAATAAAAATAGACACACTCAAGTCAACTAATGTATTCTGTGAACTATAAATCTAGACCTAGTTATTCACATGAGTAATTAGTAAATCCTTGTGTATCTACACAATCATTGGTATAATCACTGTGGCTATGACATTAATAATGTTCCGCTGGACTTCTATTTACTGCACTTCTTGTTACTGACTCAATGATCCTATCATGATTGGTGATAATTTCTTCTGATTCTTGGCTGATGACCGATTCAATCTGTCACTGTGTTTT
Organism: Megaustenia siamemsis; assembly: GCA_032433765.1. Lineage (NCBI taxonomy): Eukaryota > Metazoa > Mollusca > Gastropoda > Stylommatophora > Ariophantidae > Megaustenia > Megaustenia siamemsis. The sequence continues at coordinate 25,073,130 of JAVIAB010000159.1, read as the reverse complement.
GATGTGGTAATTTTTACAACAGTATCATAATCTAGGCTTAATATTGCAGCTGAAAATTAATGTTGAAACAACTAATATTGAAATTTACAACTTGAATGTTTTAGTAAACATTTTTTTACATAAAATGAAACATGCAACTACCACAATTAAAATATAGTAAATAAACGCAGTCAATTTTGAACATAGATTATGTTGTTAACGAGTAAAAACTTACTTAAAACAGTTTCATTGTCAGAAAAAAGCATTAAAGTTGAACTTGCAGCCATCATGACAGTGGATGTTTCACTTTCTTCAATATTATTGGTTTCCATCTTCACTACCTGGTGATGCAATTTTTTTATACTACAGGAGTAGGTCACAGTGTAACCTTGAACCAAACATGGATATCAATATTTGACAACAAAATGTCACTTTATCCTTAAACCTGATCATTTTTAAGAATATTTATAAATCAATACATCTTATTTTCTATTGATATTGATATCTTGCTAGAGCTCAGATCTGTTGTGTGTATGTGCACAGTTTGCTACATGTCTAGTGATCAATGTGCTGCAGTGCATGTAGCTGTTTGTAAAGTCATGTCACTGATTTGTTAAAGAGTGATAACAATTGGTAGTAGAATGACACCAATTTGTGGTTGTATCAGCAAGATTGCACTCCTTTATTTTAGGATAATACCTGCATGTTACCAATTTTTGTCAGTGTTGTGCTGTCACAGTGCCAACTTATATTAGCACGTGTATCATTCACCATCACTTTTAAAACTGCCATTATTCTTATACATAAACCCATCATTGAATCAATGACAGCAGATATTCATTTATAATGGTAAGATAAACCATACTGGCTACAATGAAGGCTTCACAGGGTCTCTGATTTATATTGTTTGCGAGGTCTGCCAGCCTGCTCTTCTCAAGGATCTAAAGTGGCAATTGCACTTGATTTCTGGAGGGCCACAATCATGGAGACTTGATAACCCATCTTAAGTTATGACTGTACCTGTTCTGGTTGATGCTAACTGTGTAGATACTCTTTACATCTAGTATTTGTAATGTCTACAATAGTTAAGTCATTGACAACAATTTACTTGATGAAACAACACTAAGCCAGTCCATAAAACATGGGAGGTCCATCATAACTTAACTTTAAAAACATTTGTGATGAACAGTAAGGAATAAAATCATTCAATAAGCAAACAGTTCATTGCTTCACAATTAATACACACAACTTTCTCTTCTCTTTTGAAAATGTACAATTATATCTAACTGGAAATTACAAGTCCATTGCTTGCTAATTATGACAATTAAATATACTAATAAATACTTCCATCAGTAAAAGATGGTAGTAATCTATCACAACAAGCAAAGAAAAAAGTATTAGTCAGCTCAAAGTTGATGACATCTCCCACACAGAATATGCAAGTATGGCACTAGTGATCACATATAAATAGTCATGATATCATACATTTTTCTATTTTCATAAACATTGACATGTTTACAACTAAGATGGAGGCTTTTTAATGAAAAATTGAAGCATTAATTTGTACATTTGAAGCATTAATTTGTACAATTGAAGCATTAATTTGTACAATTGAAGCATTAATTTGTACAATTGAAGCATTAATTTGTACATTTGAAGCATTAATTTGTACAATTGAAGCATTAATTTCTTAAGAATATAGTTTTTAAAACTTATTATTTGTTTCACCACATAAATATATGGTGACATGATCTTCTTATTTGTACAACCTGGAACATAAAATATATTGTGACTGTGACTTTTCAACATCTTAAACATTTAGTTTACAACCATTGTTTGTTAACAAACACCACTGTAGTTGTTCCATCCTTCAGTACGTGAATGTTATGTTACTTGTGGTAGATTTTGCATTCAGAGTTGGATCAATCTATCTATTGACCATTCGAGCCATAGCCGGCCCATAAGGCATACACCAAGATAATCCTTCTCTTATCTGAAATTTTGTTCTAGCAGTTTTCAATTCTTTTAAAGATATTTTATCAAATCTCGCCATTTGTCTCTGTTCGGTGCAAGCAGCTCTATCTCATTGAGGGAGCCGATTCCTGCTGCTTTTGCCTCTCTCATCAATGTTCTTCTCAGTATCTCTCTGGGTCTTCCTCTTTTTTTCTCTTACCTGTTGTTTCCCACATGAGGGCTTGCTTTGCTATTCGGTTATTATCTCTTCTCATCACATGTCCAACATATGACCATCGTCGTTTCTTTATTACTGAAGATATTAGTGGTTGATTGGCAATTTCTCTAATTTCCTAGTTTGTTTTGAATTCGTTCCAAGCTATACCAAGTATTTTTCTTAAACATTTATTTTCGAATGCGTTCAACTTTGTTTCTATATCTCTTGTTGTTTTCCAGCTTTCACATGCATACGTAAGGGTTGATAGTACATTTGATTTGAATAGTCTAAGTTTTGTGTTTGTGCATATGAATTTTGATTTCCACAACTTTTCCAGGCTTCTGAAAGACATTGCTGCTTTAGCTATCCTGATCAATAGACAGTGCAAAATATATAGGTGTTTATCTGCATCTTTTGTACAGTATAGAGAGCTCTGCTCTCTCCTGTAATTGCAGCTTTCCCTGCCAAATTGTTTATATAAGCTCTTGTATCTCTTCTTGCCGAACTTTTTACTTTGTTGTCTAATTCTTTGTATGTTGCTTTTGCCAGGACCTTTCCAAGATCTGTCTTTACATTAGTCATGGCTCTCTTCGCTTCTCTTCTTTCTTTGTTTGATAAATAGACAGTGCAAAATGTATCTTTTATATTTCCAAAGACCTGATAAAAATTCATGGAAATTTTATTAGCAACAAAAAAAAATAAATATACTTACATCATCATTCCACTCTTTTTTTAAGAAATCCTTAAGGAATGGAATTTGTCTTTCAACTTTGACCTCAGTCTGCAAAAAACATACTATTTGCATTATAAATTACTTCACTATTTTTTGGTCTGCAAAATTTTCAGATATAATTATGTTGTAAAATGTAATATAAATTTGCTGCTATGTAAAAAAAACTGTAAAAACTATGTAGCTAATATATAGTAAATTTGAAAATGCTTATGGCTTCTGTTATAAGATGCAGTGAATTTGAAGAATTTAAATTTATTTGCTTTTATTTTTCTGCAACAAATATTGAACTATTGATTGAGTATTTATTCAATTTTGAGTAGTCCAAAGAAAAAGTTTTTTTTTTCTATTTCTGATGAGCATATCTGAATTATCTCATATGGTTTGGTGTTATTGTCACAGCTTGGTTTCTTTTATAGAATTTGGGCAAATTTGTTTAAATTTGTAGTGACAAGAGAAAATGTCCTTTATTTATTTGGTGTATGTTTGCTCCATTAATTCTTGAAAGATAAATTCTGTTAATTGCTAAAACATTTGCACGTTTAAATTAACAGCTGAAAGGATTGCATTATTTCTTTTACTATTATGTTAACATTGTTTTGTTACGTCATTTTAACCCTACATTGTGATATCATCATAAAAATTACCACCTAAAAATACAAATTCTTCATTTAGCAGATTTGTTTCCTTTGATTTTTATTAAGACACAACTGTGCACACTGTACAAATACTACTGTACCGCACAAAAAGGATCCATTTTGTCTTTTTATGTTGCTAATTTTCAAGAAATTCATTTTTTTTTCTCCTGATGCTTATTATTAGCTGAGGGAATGACCTTGGCTGTCACCGCAGGCATTGCACAAACCTTTGTAATTCAGGATAGCTGATGAACAACACTAAGAAAGAGTTAATCATATGGCTGGATTGACAGAATTATGGCTGCTGTGACAATAGACAACGTAACTTATCCGGAACTTCATTCCCAGAATTCAGAGTTTCCATGAGGGTCAAGCTGTCTGTGGGTAAGATTTTCTGAGTCGGGTACAGCTTTCTATAGCTTTTAGATTTACTACCTGTAGTTTCTGTCTGGGCATGTTGTAATAGGGATTCTAATAAACAAATAACAAAGGTTTCAAAGCTTTTGAACCCACAAATGTGTGGTAAATCAATAAAATAATATTCTAGAAAATACAAAAAAAAGTCATTACACAATTTGAAATTGGAATATTTCAAACATTTACAAATCAATCTTTTAAATATAAATAGCTTAATAAATATAACAAAAAAAATGGAGGTAGGTTCATAGGTTCAATACACACGCAGTGAGTTGAGTCATTGTAGAAGTCAACAATAAGTTGTGTCACCTTTCTACATCCCTTTATGAGTAGAGTCCAGGGAAAAGAAAGAGCAGATATTCTAGATAACTGTGCTATTATCAAAGATGATCAACCAATGGATCAGGCTGACATCGTTAATGCCATCCATGATGTGTAAATGGAACAAGACTTTGACAACCATGAATCCATATACCTCTTTTAGATGAAAGAGATGGGAGCAAAGATGGGTACATCCAAAAATGAGAGACTTAGTGGTTGCACAAAAGCATGTATCAGCCAACACAGAGATGGAGTCGTCAGTCGCTGCAGAACATACAGAGGAGGGGATCAGAGCTCTTATGGACATGTTCAGAGTGGAATGATGTCAAGCCACAAATAAATCAATAACTCAATGAGCCCTGTGTGATTTCTGACAGCATTTGAAAGGTGATGATGATTTGGTTTATCCAGAAATGTTAAAAGCCTGAGTAATTTAGAGTAAGAAAAAAAAATTGGCAAACAGAAAACAAGTACAAATGATAGTTTAGTGCCACGTCAGTTCTGATCCTCTTTTAATAATTTCTTTCAAACTAACCAGTCAACTTACTTCAATATTTGACTCCACTTTTATATTCCAAATTGGTATGAAACTTTTTGTCTCCATATTAATGACTGTCTGAGGGTGAAATGAAAAGTTATATTTATTTTAGTAGCATCAAATGCTACAAAAATAATAATTGTATGCTAATAAATACTTATATTGGAGGAACACATTGAAAAGCAAAAACCTTTTGTACTTAACTTCATCGACTTCAAAAAAGCATTTGATAGTATTCATAGAGATTCTTTGTGGAAAATTCTGAAGCAATATGGCTTACCATCAAAATCATAAATATTATCAAAGACATGTATGATGGTTACACATGTGCAGTTCGAACAGAGGAAGGACTGAGCGAATGTTTCCCAATAGAAACTGGGGTTAAACAAGGATGTATTTTATCGCCCTTGTTATTTGGAATTGTTATGGACTTCATAATGAAGAAATGCTGCACTGGTAATAAAGGCATCGAATGGATACAAGGAGACCATTTGGAGGACCTCGACTTTGCTGATGACATAGTTCTCATCAGCAGTCAGATAAAAACGATGCAGGAAAACACAAATGAACTATCATCAATAGCCAGCAAAATTGGGCTTGAGGTCAATCATGAAAAGACTAAAGTCATGAAAAGTTTAATTCCAACAAGTGACAAAATATACATGGAAAACAAACCAGTAGAAGAGATCGATCACTTCATCTATCTTGGAAGTCACATTGATCGAGAAGGGGATACGAGCAAAGAAATTAGAATCAGACTGGCTAAAGCAGCAATGTCTTTCAGAAGCCTTGAAAAGTTGTGGAAATCAAAACTCATTAGCACAAACACAAAACTTAGGCTATTCAAATCAAATGTACTATCAACCCTTACGTATGCGTGTGAAAGCTGGAAAACAACAAGAGATATAGAAACAAAGTTGAACGCATTCGAAAATAAATGTCTAAGGAAAATACTTGGTATAGAATGGAACGAATTCAAAACAAACGAGGAAATTAGAGAAATCGCCAATCAACCACTAATATCTTCAGTAATAAAGAAAAGACGATGGTCATACGTTGGACATGTGATGAGAAGAGATAATAATCGAATAGCAAAGCAAGCCCTCATATGGGAAACAACAGGTAAAAGAAAAAGAGGAAGACCCAGGGAGACACTGAGAAGAACATTGATGAGAGAGGCAAGAGCAGCAGGAATCGGCTCCCTCAATGAGATAGAACTGCTTGCACAGAACAGAGACAGATGGCGAGATTTGATAAAATATCTTTAAAAGAAAACTGCTAGAACAAAAATTCATATAGGAGAAGGTGTATCTTGGTCTACGCCCTATGGGCCGGTTACGGCTCGAAAGGTCAATAGATAGAATAAATAATTAAAGCTATTTCATTTGAAATAATTATTTATTACTTTTAAAGATTGGTCTATTCTAACTTTAAAAAAAATAAAATAAACAAATGCAGCTTGAAGCTTGCTCTCCGAGTGTTTCTTAAAATATCACTCAACACAGCATAATGTAATGTTTCTACATTTAAAAATGTACACAATTAAAATGAAACAAATTACTGATTTTGGCCATTTGTTGGAAGTATAAGTTGATTATATTGCAATAATAATTGTGTTGTATATCAGAAAATACAAGACAACAAAAAATAATGTTATTCTTTAATCTTTTAGATAGTGACATTCTGAACTGTGTCTGTTACATTATTAATCATTATTCATTATAAAATAAATAGTATACAGAATAGTTCCAACATCATGAAGACTAGACTTGGATTTTTTTTTTTATGACATATTTACAACTTTATGAAGTATTATTATAAATTATTAAAATTATTATATAATTATTCACTATCTAAAAAATATGCCAGCTAATGCAAATTAATATGAAGAAGACTTATGAGTCGATGTGATCAATCACAAACAGCGGCACGATCACTAACGTCGTAGGTGTTACTTGTTAAAATAAGTCGAGTAATGGTTGTAATAGTAGTAATGGTTATAGTTGTAGTACTTAAGTCTTAAGTACTGACCGTTGTACTTGTAGTAACGCGCATAGTAAGTTGACTTGCAGCAGCAGACAGTCAAACCAGCAGAAGATCTCACAATCACAACAGATACCATTCGCACGACACTTAAAAGGTCACACAACACTGCTCCTGGTCCAGATGGTGTTCGGTATGATGACATAGGCGATCTAGCTGACGACGACTTGACAAAACTGGCCAATGAGTTTAATGTCAGCATTCGGAGTGACCAGATTAAGGAGTGGCTACACAGCTACTTACTACCGCTACCGAAGCCAAACAATGACAATTCTCAGATCAGTGCCTACAGAATCATCACAATGCAGAACACTGCGGGCAAGATGCTGGAGAAAATAGTTGACCGTGTCCTCACTTGTCACCTTCAACAGAAACGCACATTCCCACCCACACACAGAGGTTATAGATATAACAAAGAGACATGGCTCAACGCGACAGTCTTTGCTTATGGCATCTTTGAAGGCTTCCACAGACTAGAGGAGACATGTGCTGCTGTTATAGATCTGGAGGATGCATACAATAGGGGACCATTTGAATATCTAATGCATATGCTCCTCAAACTGGAGGTGCACCCCTTCCTCATTAGATGGATTGCTGTGGCACTGTTTCAGAGGAAGGTGATACTCAGATGTGGAAGTTGGTCTTCCGAGCCAACATCCATTTGTCCAGGGCTGCCACAAGGCACACCATTGTCACCAGTTCTATTTAACGTGTACACAATAACGATCACGGCCCAACAGCTGGATGGGAGGGGAAGAACTATGACGTTTGCTGATGATATTCTGGTATATCAACAGGGAAGAGACAGACGGGGAATCGCCTCCACAATGCAAGACGAACTCGATCGCATTTCTTCCTGGTGTGGGGTTTCAGGTACCTTGGTTAATCCTAATAAAGCATCAGTTTCATGGTTCTCCCTTAACAATCATATCGTTAATACGACCACACCGGTAGTACGAATGGGAGCTGATGAGGTGACCAGGGGCAAGTTGATGACATACCTCGGAGTTAAGTTTGATCGCAGCCTGTGTTTTTGGAACCACGTTGACCATGTGATAACAAAATCCCGCAAAGGATTAGCCGCATTGAAGGTCATGGCAGCTGCCAACATCGAGCAGAGGCTACTTACTCTTCTGTTCCAGGGATTAGTCCTCGCACCAATCGAGTATGCCCTGGCAATTCTTACAGTCAGTACGACTCAAATTGATAGGCTGGAGATAATACAAAATGAAGCCATGCGCATTATCTTGGGATGTACAAGGGACACTTCCTGTATAACAATGAGGTATCTTCTTGACTTTCCAACCATGGATGACAGAATCAAGATCTGGAGAGCACAAGCATACCTGAAGGTTAATACAGATAAAGAGCATCCATTGCACCATGTGCTCAACACAGAGAAAGGTGCCAGGCTAAAAAGAGGCAAATCATGGGTGGGCCGAGCAGAAGATGTCATCAAACAGGTCTATGGGCTTACCAATATCAGCGTTAGTTAGGAGTGGATACCGGTGCCTGCGTCTTTCAAGGGGACTTTCTCGTGTATTGTCACTCTCGACAGGAAAAGACCACGGTTTTAAAGACCACGAAAGCATTTGACAAAGTAAAGCATGCGGAAATAATCAATATACTGGAGAAATTAAACATTGATGGCAAGGATCTGTGAATCATAAAAAAAACATGTACTGGCAACAAACCGCAGATATACGAATTAAAAACCAAACAGGACAATTCCAATTTATAAAACAAGGAGTCAGACAAGGTTGTGTTCTGTCGTTGGATTTGTTTTCACTTTACAGCGAATATATTATGAGATCAATAGTAGACAAAAAAGGAATTGAAGTCAACGGTCAAAACATAAATAATTTGCGATATGCAGATGGCACAGTCTTAATAGCAGAGACAGAGAACGAACTACAAGAAATGATAGACATAATAGTAAAAGAAAGCAACAAGAAAGGTCTCAGTCTGAATAGTAAGAAAATTTACTGTAGAAAACAGTATAGTATTTTACAGAAAACTGTATAGTATTATGGCTTTCTTTGTCGTATCTGGCCTATCTATTAATTAAAAAAAAAAAAACATTATTTTGGCAACTTTATGAAAATACTTTCAAATTTATAGTTCCTTAATGTCATTCTCTAATTTGTCTACGATTACTTTACAGCTGTTTGTTTTTACGTTTTGTCTACTTTCCATGTCTTCTTGTCTTATAATATAATAAACTGATGGAAATTAATTAGGCTCCCTAGTCCTACCTGTTTACTTAGTCTTTTCACTGTTGATGAATTGTTACTGTACTGTATACTTCGTTCTCTGGAGTGCTATAATCTAACTGCACTGAAACACTGCAATTATTAGTAATTATCAGTAATTTATACTTTAAAATAAAATGAATGAACAATTAAGTTAATCAATCAATTTCCTTTTAATCTGGTCTTTGGGTTACTAATAAAATGAACGGAAAATTATAATTAGTATTGTACCCGTGGAATGACAACATTAATTATATCAGCATTATATTATGGTTAACATTACTGTTAACATTACTGTCCATTGGTTAGAATTGAATCTAGCACCGATTAATTTGTTCACTTTTGTCAGTATAGACATGCTGCACAAGATGTTTATTTTTCCTTTTCTGGTCTAACCAAGCGAGTAAGAATCAAAAAGGAAGGCAACACAGAAGTCAAAAATGCTGTCTTGAGGTCGGATGTGTTGGACATTAAAGATATAAATCTCACAGTTCTATCGCAAGCACAGTGCATATACAACTACTTAACGCCTTCAAAGGATGGATGACAAAAAGGATAATGAATCACATTAGTCAACAAGGGAAAAGTGTAAGGTTTTTGGTCAATATTTTGAGTAGAATCTTGATCAGCTCCTTTGTTTGATAATCTGGACTCATGAGGTCACTGGTCAGCTGTGAGTCGCTAACACTACAGCTCTAAGCTCAGTTGCTATTAGTTGGTTTTCATTATCATTAACAATACATTTTTAATTACAAGATGAGAGAAGACGATTCCGAAAGAAAGAGGGAATACAGTATACAGCTGGAGACAGTCCAGAGCTACAACTACCTGGGACATACTATAACCAATGATGGAAAATGCAAAATTGAAATAAACAAGGTAAAAGAGGCAGAGGCAGACCAAGACTAACATGGACGAGTAACATACAAAGATGGACAAAAGTCAATCTATGACAGCCTGCACCATCAAAGCAAGAAATAGAGTAGAATGGCGATCCATGGTAGCCAACCTTCGTTGCGGAGAAGGCACTCGATGATGATGATGAACATTACTCAATTACTGTATCATTACATTAGTTTTTTTTATCTGCAAAATATCTTTGTTCGGCTAACACTTAACCCAAAAATTTACGATCTAAGTGAATCTACTGTGTCATTCAAAATGTCAACCGTTACAAAAAAAATCAAAATATTGTTTTGTCAAAACGAAAAAAAAAAAAATTAAGTGACAATGAAATGATGATATAAGTTCTACGTAACTATTACCGCTAAACTAATTATAGATAATTATTTAACAATTCACTTATCACTACTTACTACTTTAACTAATTTCCCGTAATTACTTCTAAATTCTAACACACGATGACGATGATGATGATACGACTTTGTCAATTTCTTCTGAGTTAGTGTGCACACCATTACTAACACACGACAAAAAAGGAATCACTAATTTAATAACTATACACGACACAATCTTGACGCTCCTGGAAATTACAACAGTTCTCTACTGTTTGTCTGTTCTAGCACGGCAGATGAATCTGAATTCTATTATTAAATTATAAAAAAAAACACACACACACATTCAACTCACCAGACTAGAGGTGTTATTTATTTCTGGCTGAAGCCAACAACACACAACACTAGTGAAGAGTTGAAAGGTCAGCCGCTGATGAGGTGAAGGGTTAGCCGCTGATGAGGTGAAAGGTCAGCCGCTGATGAGGTGAAAGGTTAACCGCTGATGAGGTGAAAGGTTAACCGCTGATGAGGTGAAAGGTTAACCGCTGATGAGGTGAAAGGTCAGCCGCTGATGAGGTGAAAGGTTAACCGCTGATGAGGTGAAAGGTTAACCGCTGATGAAGTGAAAGGTCAGCCGCTGATGAGGTGAAAGGTTAGCCGCTGATGAGGTGAAAGGTTAACCGCTGATGAGGTGAAAGGTTAACCGCTGATGAGGTGAAAGGTTAGCCGCTTATGAGGTGAAAGGTTAACCGCTGATGAGTTGAAAGGTTAACCGCTGATGAGGTGAAAGGTTAGCCGCTGATGAGGTGAAAGGTTAACCGCTGATGAGGTGAAAAGTTAGCCGCTGATGAGGTGAAAGGTTAACCGCTGATGAGGTGAAAGGTCTGCCGCTGATGAGGTGAAAGGTTAGCCGCTGATGAGGTGAAAGGTCAACCGCTGATGAGGTGAAAGGTTAACCGCTGATGAGGTGAAAGGTTAACCGCTGATGAGGTGAAAGGTTAGCCACTGATGAGGTGAAAGGTTAGCCGCTGATGAGGTGAAAGGTTAACCGCTGATGAGGTGAAAGGTCAGCTGCTGATGAGGTGAAAGGTCAGCCGCTGATGAGGTGAAAGGTTAGCCGCTGATGAGGTGAAAGGTTAACCGCTGATGAGGTGAAAGGTTAACCGCTGATGAGGTGAAAGGTTAACCGCTGATGAGGTGAAAGGTCAGCCGCTGATGAGGTGAAAGGTTAACCGCTGATGAGGTGAACGGTTAGCCGCTGATGAGGTGAAAAGTCAGCCGCTGATGAGGTGAAAAGTCAGCCGCTGATGAGGTGAAAAGTCAGCGCTGGACGGCAACATTTCTCTTGGACAGCACTTGACTTTTGACCAAAACATTGACGGTCAACTTAACAAGCTTGACACGCACGCACTGACAGTGTGCGGGTAGAATTTCTTGTTACTGTGTTGATTTGCTACAGACTCAGGTAAAAGCTATATAGTTCTGCCCTCTAACTTTATACTCATGTCCTCCGACCTAAAATTCACCTGACTTCCTGCTTCTCTTTGTCCACTCAACGTGTCAGATTTCAGAACCAATCCCTGGAAATTCCCAGAGCTCGGTCCGTCAAGTTCCTATCTGAGCTGGATGCAACTCTCCTAAACAAAGGACTTTTTGCTGTTCTTTGTATCCAGGTACCTTCAGCTGGACAATCTGTCACCGTGTGACTAGCCTTCAATTTGCGTGTTCAACATTCCATACAGACAGCCAAGGTCATTCTCAGTTAACAACCTTTTGGAAAGTCACGACGTTTTTTTTCACCATGGCCTCTTAGTTGTCCCTATGTTAAATTTGTCTGGTCGTTACTTTGTACTATGTCCTTATTTAGTTATGATCTAAATATGCATGTCATCAATCCCGGTTACATCTCTTTCCTCTAATATGTTTTTTGTCATTCACTGGAACTTTGCATTTATTATGCAATGAATTGAATGCAAACAGAACAGAAAATTGAAGCCTTTGAAATGTAGATTTATAGAAGAATAGGTAGAACTGGATGGAAAGAAAAGAAAACAAACGAGGAAGTTTTAAAACAACTAAAAATGAAAAGAGAACTACTAAACACAATTAGAGCAAGACAAATGAAAATTTTGGGTCATGTTAACAGACAGCAGTCTAATAAAAATAATATTGGAAGTGAAAATGCAAGGTAAAAGAGGCAGACCAAGACTAACATGGACGAGTAACATCAAAATATGGACAAGTCAGCCTACGACAATCTGCACCATCAAAGCAAGAGACAGAGTGGAATGGCGCTCCATGGTAGCCAACCTTTGATGCGGAGACGGCACTCAGTGATGATGATGATGCAGTGACCAAGCTACCATCAAAATATCGAATATTTGCTCACAGGAGATACCACAGTGGTTTAGCCACAATGACATAAGACGAGAAGCCTACACAGATGTGTTAAATTAAGTAATACATTTACAGATTATGAATCAAGACGAACTATTTCACTTCACTTTGGAGAGTCCTCAACTACTAGCTGTCGTGTGTGTGTGAAAAAAATGTGTGAAATGATATTCTCTCTGGTATCATCAGTTCAAACATAAGTCAGGAATAAAATGGAGCATATTTTGTTTGATTCTCTAGTGAGAAATCTTGCCAGAATTATTGCTGTCCAACAAATGTGAGGACTTTATGTCATCTACAAAAATGTTACAAGAATTTACAGCTGATAAAGTTAATGCCGTAAATTCAAATTCTACCAGTGAATATGATCTTAATGAAATGGATTAGGAGCATTTCAAGTGATGTGATTATAGCAAATATGTTTACTTTTTTTTCTTGGACACTGTTTCATTTCTCGTTGAAGCACTTTTTGGTTTTTTACTGGCTTATAGAAGATTTGTTTGGGCTTATGTACTGTTTGGCTTTGTTTCTGGTTTATTGAAGTATTGTTTTGGATTTTTTTCTGGTTTATTGAAGTATTTTTAGGCTTACTTTTGTCTTTGTTATTGCATTTGTCTAAATTGTCTGCTCTCTGTCTTTCTTAACGTTGATGCTCTATTTTCTTGTTCTTTTTCCATGTTTACAAGGTTACTGCACAAGTCTATTTATGTACTCTTTCATGTCTTCTATTTTACATGTATATGGTGCCTGGTGGTCTGTAAATAGATGCTCATTAATCATATCTGTCTCAGAGTGCTTGGTTAACTTACATATGTAGTCTATGCAGGTATCAACAACAATAGAAAAGAGAGCATATACTACTGTTCACAGAGATCAGTGAGGCGTGCTGCTGTTGTAAAGACATATGTAAAAATAGGTTGATTAGACATTTGCTTACATCATATGTTTTTGATATATCCCATAAAGGTGTTCTGTTTACTCGGTCAAATGTTTTTTTCTTGGTCTGTGAAGGTTGTGTACATATTTTGTTTATTGTTCTTTCGTCTTTCCTGTTAACTATTTTAGGATGAATACTGCATCAGTACATTCTTTATTTACTCGGAATCCTATTTGGAAGTCACTGATCTGTAATTTTATAATTGGTCTTAACCTTTCCTTTTAATGATTTTGGGTGAATAGCTTTCCTACATGACTGAGAAGGCAGATACATTTCTATGTTTATCCTCCCACTCCTTCCCGCTGGATGTAGGCCATAAGAAGGATTCATTGATTCCTCCATTTTGTTCTCTTTTCAATCTTCTCCAGGTGTGTGACTTTTGTCTCAGACTTCATCTGAAGTATTTCCTGTATTCTTTTTCTCTGCAGATTCCAGTTGAGATCTTGTCTTGTAATTCTTGTAGCTGGTTATCAAAGTGTCAACAATTTTTAAATTATCTTTACTATCTATCTTTTGACCCTTCGAGCCGTAGCCAGCCCATAGGGCGTAGACCAAAATATTCCTTCTCTTATCTGAATTTTTGTTCTAGCAGTTTTCAATTCTTTTAAAGATATTTTATCAAATCTCGCCATTTGTCTCTGTTCTGTGCAAGCAGCTCTTTCTCATTGAGGGAGCCGATTCCTGCTGCTCTTGCCTCTCTCATCAATGTTCTTCTCAGTGTCTCCCTGGGTCTTCCTCTTTTTCTCTTACCTGTTGTTTCCCATATGAGGGCTTGCTTTGCTATTCGGTTATTATCTCTTCTCATCACATGTCCAACATATGACCATAGTCTTTTCTTTATTACTGAAGATAGTGGTTGATTGGCGATTTATCTAATTTCCTCGTTTGTTTTGAAATCTTTCCAGGCTATACCAAGTATTTTCCTTAGGCATTTATTTTCGAATGCGTTCAACTTTGTTTCTATATCTCTTGTTGTTTTACTTTACTATAAGGCACCAAATTTTATATTTATGATGATGATGAAGCACCTCTAAAGTCTTGGTACCAATTGTCAACATTTGAATCTACACACCTTCTCTTCCACTTCACCTGTCAGCTCTACAAGAGATAATTATTGCTACACAGCCCTAATGATGCTATAGCCAAGTCTGCCTTGGTTACAATTTCACCCACATGCATTCACATTTCTTCGTATTGGTGGTTAACTTGGCTTGGATCATAAGTGATGGTATTCAATGCCAGATGTTGACCAGATCAGATAAAGTAGAGGAAAGTTGCTGATGAGGATTTCTTTGCAGTAGCTACCGAGTTAAGTGCTCTGTGCAGACTGTGAGCCGTGTGTTTCAACAGTTTTGTTAATGCTTCGATACTCCAATTGTTTACGATGAATGATGATATTGTATGACAGGGAACAGTTGGCTGTGTTCACTTTCTGCGCGGTTTCGCCGTATGTCTTTTGGCGTGTGCTGAGACTACTACGATGGGGACTACAGTTACCTTTCTTTTTTTTGGGAGATGAGATATTAATTCGGATGATAACGCTGGCACGGGCGGTTGAGAAATTGTGGATTTTAATTTGTTTGCAGTGATACCGGGGCCTTCCATAACCAAATATCAATGAGTGAAACACTGTTTACATTAAAGGACACAAATTACATGCTCACAAGATCAAGATACATCAATATCAGAAGATACTCAGTTGTTGATATATTGATTAAAATTTATTACATATTAAAATGAATCAGAATTCGTCTTAATCACATTGTTTCACAATTCATAATACAAACATTTCCTCTATTTTAACTTTAAGTACATCATCTCCACTCAACCAATTGTCTTTTATTTGAATACACTGAAGTTAATCATCAAAGCAAGAGACAGAGTGGAATGGCTCTCCATGGCAGCCAACCTTTGATGCAGAGACAGCACTCAGTGATGAAGTTAATTATGACCATTGTTCTAATAATCAAAGTCAGTCAAATAGTCACTCATTTTATTCATTCTCTCTCTCAACATTTTAAAATGCTGTCTTCATTTAGACCATTTATGTTCATCTTGAGTACACTGAACTTATTATAACCATTGTTTCAATAATTAAAGTTAGACAAATAGCTACTCATATTAATCATTGTCTATCAATAAAAATGTTGTATTATTAAACTTTCAGTTTCCTTCTGAAATCATTACATTCCATAAACATTTAATTTACCATAGTCCAACTTTTCAAATGTACTATTTCTCTAATAACTCACAGAACTATTCAACTCTATATTTTTCTGTTGTTATCCTATCTCACTCTTGCTATCCATTATATTCTATTAATAAAACACCCTCATGTCTTTAACACATTGAAATCTGTACATTATTTTGAGTCGATGTTTCCATACTTTTGTGGGCATGGATTTGTTGTGTTATTGGATTATTCTAGATGTCTGCACCTTTTGGATTGACACACCCATCCTTGGCATGGACAGATTTCTTATAATAACCACAAATGAAGTAACCACACATCAAACATTTCAGTTGTATCCATACTTTGTAGATTTCCAAGACACTGCAATAAGCTACACTTTATTAAACACATTACATCTTCTAGGCTTTCACTCCCATATATGAAGTCTAAAGAAATTCAAAACTACTGTCCTGCATGTTTTATTATGAGTTATGATAACCCCACTTTGCATAACACCTGCCCTACATAAAAACCATGTCAGACTTTTCTTTCATGTGTTTTTAAGTTTGTTTTCATTTAGCCATTCAAAGGATGTTTAAGAACGCTATGGATGACCTTCAGTTAGTAACTGCTCTTTAGTAAAATTTTGACTTTTAGATTGGTGTCATGATAAACCCCCCACAGAGTAAATGATCACATTGACTTTAATTTTGTGATGCTCTTACATTGATTTTCTGGGCCTCAGGGATGATCGATATCTGCTCTGTCACTAGTGATCACAGTATTCATACAGTCAGGGTCACTGCCTGCACAGTCCAACATATCCTATAAGACTTACAAACAAAATTGCTTCTGCTGCAACATTAGCAGCTTTAGAAACACATTTTTTTGACACCTTTCAGAAAGCTAAATCTTTGTGCGAAATGGTGGGTAGTGGTCAAACCCCACCTCATCCACAAGTTATTGAATGGTGACATGATGGACATGTATCACCAATCAGCTCTTTGTTTAATGACCTCATTATTTTTGTTTGTTGAGGGCCTACAGGAATGTGATTCACTCTCCACAAATATGCAGCCATCTTTGAAGCTAGTGTATATCTCCTTAAAACTATTGCCACTCGTGGCACATATGAACCAAACATACATAATACACACCATGTGTAAGGTTTCTCACATGAACATGGTCTTATGTGACCAATTAAATATCCACTTTAAGCAAGACATGCAATATATACATCGCATGTTTAGTATTACACCTCAACTGTATGTCTTCTTCTACCTTTTTAGCTCCCAGTGGTGCATAGGTCTTCAACAAACACTTTCCAAGTCGTTCTGTTTTTTGCCATTCTTTTAAGATCATTCCATGTCTTCCCCATCATTTTCATCTCTGCTTCTATCTGTCTTCTCCAAGAATTCCTTGGTCTTCCTCTTTGTCTTTTCCCCTGGGGATTCCAAAAAGGGTCTGTTGTGTAATACTCTCAGTTGGCTTCCGTATTGTGTGTCCTATCCAGCGCCATCGTCTACTCTGTATCTCTTTATCCACTGGTATTTGACTGGTACATTTCCATAATTCTATGTTAGTGATTTTGTCCTGCCATTTCCATCCTTTTATTCTGCATAAGCATCCATTAATGAAAGTATGTATCTTCGTGATTGTCATTTTTGTTGTTCTCCATCTTTCACAGCCATATAATAGGACCGCCTTAACATTTGAGTTGAAAATCTTTATTTTTGTATTTAACCTAATTTCTTTGGATTTCCATATTTTTCCCAGTGCAATGAAAGCTCCTCTTGCTTTTGATATCCTTATTTTGGTATCATTTTCTGTTCCTCCCTCTTTATTTATATTACTTCCCAGTTATATGTAAGATTGTGCGTCTAGAGGTATTTCTCCTAGTTTTATTTGGTTATTGCCAACTGTATTAATTCTCATAATGTTGGTGTTATCTCTATTAATCTTTAGTCCTAGCTGTTGAGATCTCTCATCAAGTATGCTCATTTTATCCTGCATCTGTAGATGGCTGTGTGATAGGAGAGCTATGTCATCAGCAAAGTCTAAATCATCAAGTTGTTTGGTCAGTGACCACTGGATCCCATTTATGTTGTTTTGAGTTATTTTCATAATCCAAACTATGGCCAGTAGAAAGAGAAATGGAGACAGGAGGCATCCTTGCCTTACTCCTGTTCTTATTTCAAATGCTTCTATAAGCTGTCCTTCATGCACCACACTACATTTCGTTCCTTCATACATTGTTTTTATCAAGTTAATAAACTTTATGGGGATTCCGTAATGACTCAGCAACTTCCAAAGCATTCTTCTGTCTAAACTATCAAATGCCTTTTCGTAATCTATGAATCCAATATAAAGTGGGGATTTTAGTTCTAAACTTTGTTCAACTATTATACATAGAGTTGTTATTTGATCAGCACATGATCTGTTTTTCCTAAAACCTGCTTGTTCATCTCTCAAATGTTTCTCTATGGCCTCTTTTAGTCTCTCCAGAATGATTCTGCTTAATATTTTTCCTGGCACTGATAGTAGCATAATTCCCCTATAATTTGTGCACTCCTGTAAACTTCCTTTCTTTGGTAGTTTGATCATATAACCTTCTTTCCAGTCTTTAGGTATTTCTTCCCTCTCCCAAATTTTATCTAATAGATTATGTAACATCTTGGTAGAGGTGTTAATATCTGCTTTTATGGCTTTCGAAGGAATTTCATCTAGTCCTGTGGCTTTACCATTTTTTAATAGTTTGATGGCTTTCATTATTTCTTCTATGCTTGGTTTTCCACAGTTAACGTGTAACTCTTCTTCTGCTGGTAGTATATCTGGAGGATTATTTGAGCCGAGTCTGTTCAAAAGTTCTTCAAAATGCTCTTTCCATCTTTAAATTTGTTCCCTTATTCTCACTCCTTTGTTCACCTCTGTGTAAGCTTCCTGTGTCTTGGCTTTATTACTTCTCTCTGTTGTCATCCATGCCTTATTCTGGCGTTCTCTTTTCACCAGTGTTTCTACACATGTCTCTTTCCATATATCTTTTACCTGTTTCCAATGATCTTCTATATTTATTGTATTTTCTAGTTGTTGGAGGATTTGGTATTTGTTTGATATTGTGCCTGCAAATTTATCTTTAATTCCTTGTTCTTTAAGAAACCCTACATTGATATACTTTCTACCCTTATTCATTGTAGTATACCTTTTTAGTTTAAGTTTGGCTATCAGAAGATGATGATCAGAAGCTACATCTGCCCCTCTATATACTTTTACATCCTGTAAGGATGACTTAAACTTATTATTAATACATATGTCATCAATTTGATTTTCCGTTCTATGATCTGGTGACACCCATGTAGCATTGTGTATTCTTTTATGTTGGAATATTGTTCCTCCTAGGCTCACTTGATTAAGGGCGCAGAAATTCACAAATATCTCTCCATTCTCATTTATATCTCCAAGTCCATGTTTTCCCATAATCTCTTCGAAGCCTCTGTTGTCTGATCCTACTTTTTCATTTAGATCTCCCATCAAGATTATAATATCCTTGGCTCGTCTTGCATCCATCTGACATTGTAGCTGTTTATAGAAATCATCTTTAACTAAATCATCCTTATCGTTGGTTGGTGCATAGCATTGGATAATGTGTAATTTTATTTTGTTTTTGGATGTTTTAAATGTTGCTCTCATTAGTCTTGGCCCTACTGCTTCCCATTCTATTAGTGTCTTCTGTGCATTCCTTGATAACATTATAGCTACCCCTTCACTATGTTGTGCTGTAGGTTCCTGGTGTCCTCATGATAAAATCATCTCTCCTGTATTAATTTCATTCTTTCCATTCCTAGCCATCTTGTTTCACACATTCCCAGAATATCTATTTTGTGATTTCTCATTTCTGCTGCTACCTGTGCAGCTTTTCCCTGTTCGTTTAGGGTACGTACATTCCAGGTGCCAATTCTGGAGGATTTCCTAGTAGACAAAGGATGATGAGTCGGCTACCTGGACTTTTTACGGCTTTCTCCGGCTTGCGTCATGTGTCTCTTAGACAGAGCCCTTATCTTTTCTGGATGGCGGACTTTTTTTTTCTCTCTTTGACTTGTCCATGTTTGTGAAGTTTCTCCACTGTATGTGCTCTCTCATATATTTTATATGTAATTCAAGATTAGGAAAACGTGAACCACAAACATCACACGTGTAAGGCTTCTCCTCTGTATGTGTTCTCTTGTGTCTCTTTAATATTCCAGTCACAGCCTAACAAGCACTACACACATTACATATGTAAGGTTTCTCCCCGTATGTATTAATCTGTGTTTTTAATGTTGTAAGATGAGCAAAATCTGCACCACATATATAACTTTTGTAAGGCTTCTCTCATGTATGATTTCTCTTGTGTCTTTTTAGTGCATCCATTTCAAGAAAACATGCAGCACACACATCACATTTGTAAAGTTTCTCCCCTGTATGTGTTCTCTTGTGTCTTTTTAGTGCATCCAGTTGAGGAAAACATGCAGCACACACATCACATTTGTAAGGCTTTTCCCCTGTATGTGTTCTCTTGTGTTTCTTTAGTGTTCCAGTTACAGGAAAACAGGCACTACAAACATCACATTTGTAAGGCTTCTCCCCTGTATGTGTTCTCTTGTGTTTCTTTAGTGTTCCAGTTACAGCAAAACAGGCACTACAAACATCACATTTGTAAGGCTTCTCTCCTGTGTGTGTTCTCTTGTGTAATTTTAGATTTTTAGTTTGAGCAAAACCTGCACCACACATATCACATTTGTAAGGCTTTTCTCCTGTATGTGTTCTCTTGTGTGTTTCTAGTGCTGTAAGATGAGCAAAATTTGCACCACACATATAACATTTGTAAGATTTCTCTCCTGTATGTGTTCTCTTGTGTGCTTTTAGTGTTTTAGTTTCTGCAAAACAGATACCACACACATCACATATATATGGTTTCTCTCCTGTATGTGTTCTCTTGTGTATTTTCAGTCTTGAAAGATGAGCAAAACCTGCACCACAAACATCACATTTATAAGGCTTCTCTCCTGTATGTGTTCTCTTGTGTGATTTTAGATTTTTAGTTTGAGCAAAACCTGCACCACACACATTACATTTGTACGGCTTCTCCCCTGTATGTGATCTCTTGTGTATTTTTAGTCGACTGAATCTATCAAAACATTTACCACACACATCACATTTGTTTAGCTTCTCCCCTATATGTGTTTTCTTGTGTCTATTTTGAAAGGACACATTAGAAAAATCTGCAACACACACATCACATTTGCAAATCATTTTTGCATGTGTTTTTCTATTTTCTCCATCATTGCTCCCATCATTATGAAGATCTTCACAAATAAGAGACTGAAACATCCTTTCATTTCCTGGCATTTGATTAGGCTTGTTAGTTCCCTGCAAATGGCGACTAGAATCTTGATTGCAACTTTTGCCCTGATCTACCTGAGAACAAATGGAAATTAAAATATTTTTAAAATAAATCATGACACAATGTTGATGAAATAAGACAAGTCTGATGGTGTTGTATCAATAATTTCTTTGTTGGATGTTGAAAGTTCTACACTTTATGACAATAGCAACAACGGTAAATGATAATATGAGTGGGTGAATGTCCCTATTATATAACCATACTGAACATAAGAACATAAATTTGAATAAATCAGAAAGAATTTTCCAGTTTTGTTAGTTATGTACTTTACCTCAGCTTTATCAATATAGATTAGAGGTCCATGATGAGGGCAGTCTTCTTCATGTTTCAGCTGACAGTTCTCACAATCTAAAAATGTAAATGAATTATCAATACATTGTTTCATTAAATAAACAAATATAACAAAGTGAAATGGGTACATATAAACAAATTATAGTCAACAATAACAGCACAAATAAAAATGGACACACTCAAGTCAACTTATGTAACCTGTCAACTATAAATCTAGACTGAGTTATTCACATGAGTAAATAGTAAATCCTTTTGTGTGTCAACATAATCATTGGTTTAATCACAGTGGCCATGTCAATAATATTGTTCCCAGGACTACTAACTATCTACTGCACTTCTTGTTACTGTGTTTTCTGAACTGTTGTAAACAATATCCATCATCCTGGTTTCTTCTTCTTCTTTTCTCTTTCTCACTGATACCTAAAAGGTGTCGTGGTTTATATCATTTGTCGTTTTTGAGCTGCTCGAATTGTCTGAATTAGTGATTTTCCTTTGTTGTTACATGTCTCTGTCACTGCATCTATCCATCTTCTTCTTTTCTCTTGTCACTGATACCTAAAAGGTGTCATGGTTTATATCATTTGTCATTTTTGAGCTGCTCGAATTGTCTGAATTAGTGATTTTCCTTTGTTGCTACATGTCACTGTCACTGCATCTATCCATCTTCTTCTTTTCTCTTGTCACTGATACCTAAAAGGTGTCGTGGTTTATATCATTTGTCATTTTTGAGCTGCTCGAATTGTCTGAATTAGTGATTTTCCTTTGTTGCTACATGTCACTGTCACTGCATCTATCCATCTTCTTCTTTTCTCTTTTTACTGATACCTAAAAGGTGTCGTGGTTTATATCATTTGTCATTTTTGAGCTGCTCGAATTGTCTGAATTAGTGATTTTCCTTTGTTGCTACATGTCTCTGTCACTGCATCTATCCATCTTCTTCTTTTCTCTTGTCACTGATACCTAAAAGGTGTCGTGGTTTATATCATTTGTCATTTTTGAGCTGCTCGAATTGTCTGAATTAGTGATTTTCCTTTGTTGCTACATGTCACTGTCACTGCATCTATCCATCTTCTTCTTTTCTCTTTTTACTGATACCTAAAAGGTGTCGTGGTTTATATCATTTGTCATTTTTGAGCTGCTCGAATTGTCTGAATTAGTGATTTTCCTTTGTTGCTACATGTCACTGTCACTGCATCTATCCATCTTCTTCTTTTCTCTTGTCACTGATACCTAAAAGGTGTTGTGGTTTATATCATTTGTCGTTTTTGAGCTGCTCAAATTGTCTGAATTAGTGATTTTTCTTTGTTGCTACATGTCACTGTCACTGCATCTATCCATCTTCTTCTGGGTCTTTTTCCATGCATTCTCGAGAAGAATGCCCTTGATGGTGATTGGTGAGGATTCATTCTGACCAGGTGGCCAAACCATTTAAGTTGTTGTTGTTTTATATATTCTTGGCAGGGTTTTTTTCCTACCATTTTTCTTATGGTTTCATTTGGTATTCTATCTCTTCTTGTGTTGTTTGTTACTTTTCTGAAGCATCACATCTCACATGTGAGATAGCACAAAGTTGGTATGAAAATGCTATTTATCATTTGTTGTTTAGCTGGCATAGAAATGTTTGGATGTCTTAGCAATGGTGAAAGCTGGTATGTGACAGCATTTGCTTTTTGTATTTTCATGTCAATTTCTCTGTCTAGTTTTCCATCTTCTGTGAACATTGTGTCCAAATACTTGAATTCTTCTACTTGTTTTATTTCTTTATCTTTGATCTTAATGTTTAATGGGTGTCTTAATTTACTTATTCGTATAGCCTGTTTTTGCTGTATTAATTTTCATACTGTAGTTTGTGCAGCTTTTATCTAGAGATGTTAAATGCTGTTGTAGCAGGTTTTCGTCCTCATATATTAGGCATTGGTCATCTGCGAATAGTAGCTCATTGATGTTGGAACTTTCTACCTCTATGTTATTATTTGATTTTTCCTTATTATTGGTTGTTTCCTGATTTATTTTGTCTATATATATATGATGAAGAGGAGTGGTGAGAGGACGCATCCTTGGTCTTACACCTGTTGTAACCTGAAACCATTCTGACAGACCTTCCGATGTTCTAACGGCACTTTGACAGTTTTTATATAGTGCCATTGTATTATCTAGTAATTGTCCTGCTACCCCGTAGATCCTGGTATGATTGGTGATAATTTGTTCTGATTCTTGGCTATATTTCGATGACTAATGTCTTTGCTAATCCATACTGCATTCAGCTCTCATACCTTATTCAATCCATACATATTTATAGCTTTCTCCAACATTGTATTTGTTCATTTGTTCACTGTCAAAGATTATGCCTGTGAACATGTTTTATCATCTTCGTCTTTGTCCTTTTAAATCCATGTGGAGTAAAGGTAAAGGTAAGGTAAAGTATGAGACTTGAACCGGCGTCTTAGCACGTGAGTTTCCACCCATATGTGCTCGGCCGCCTATCCAGAAATGTTCGGAGATTTCTGTATAGTGTCTCCTCAAGCATCGAAACTCAGATGCGAGGCGACATTCCTCACCTTCCCAGGGTAATACCCTGGTGCCCACTTCTGCCAACGGCTGGGTCGACCGTGGGGGTATTTTTTTTAATTTCCAACCACAAGTACAATTCACACTGCTCCCAGCGGGAATCGAACACGGGTTGTTCGAACGTCGGTAGTCCAGTCGGGTCCATGTGGAGTATAGGTCTTTAATAAACACCTTTCAAGCCACCCTTTTTATTTCATTTCTTTTCAGATCGTACCATGACTTCCACATCTTCTTCATCTCTGCATCCACCTATCTTCTCAAAGTATATTTTGATCTTCCTCTTTGTTTTCTCTGATGGGGAATCCACAAAATATTTTTTTTCATGTTTTTTTTTCAGTTCCACAGTGTGTGTATTATCCTGCACAAGTGTCTTTGTTGTATCTCTTAGTCCACTCATATTTGACTTTCTCTTAATTCTATATTAGTGTTTTTTCTTGTCATTTCAATCCTTTCATTCTACACAAACACCCAATAATGAAGGTCTATATCTTTGAGATTGTTATTTGTATTTTATTCTTCATGTTTTATAGCCATAAAATAATAATGAGAGAACTAGATTACAATAAGTATATGTGACTGATGTGTTTACAATACCTTAGTAAAAATTACTACCACATAAATGTAACATTGGATGCTCTAAAAATAGTGTTTTCTCTGAACTTTTGACACACAGCTGTGTGTTTACACTTTAAAAAAATGGTATGGTAAAAGCTTTACACGATCAGTAGACGACACAGATTTGAACGACGTTTCGGCTCAATAGGCCTTCAGCAGGAACAAACAAACAACATGCACACTCAGATATGTAAGCAAATAAAACTAATCCTACATAGCTAACTAGTAACGAAACATCCAAAACAAAATAATCGAAACTGGTTAAAGAAAAACAAAAATGACTTCTCTGTGTCATGGACCATGGTCAGAATGGGAAAGAGATAGTCACACAGGTTTAGCTGTAATTATACCCTTTGATCAGGACCATGTGAAGGGTTCTAAAAATGCGTGAGTTGAGGGAACGCTGTCTAGGTTACCTCAACTGCAAAGACACTGACAATGTCTAAAAGTATCTAAGAGCCCACGAAAACATGTATACATACACACACACACAGATGCATGTATACATATATACACGTACAAACAGACACGCACAAACCTCTACATATCTACATACACACACACATATATACATATATATATATATTCACACACACACATACATATATATATATATATATATATATATATATATATATATATATATATATATATATATATATATATATATATATATA
Organism: Megaustenia siamemsis; assembly: GCA_032433765.1. Lineage (NCBI taxonomy): Eukaryota > Metazoa > Mollusca > Gastropoda > Stylommatophora > Ariophantidae > Megaustenia > Megaustenia siamemsis. The sequence goes on along the minus strand of JAVIAB010000159.1, from coordinate 25,047,712 downwards.
TACACACATACATATACATATATATGCATATATATATATATATATATATATACATACATACATACACACACACATATACATACATATATATACCAATACCCATACATATGAACACATAGATGCATGTGCACACCCATACGGGGACAATCACATATGTGTAGAAATGTGCGCATAACACCCATATAATCAGAAGAGTACACACCAAGGTCAGTGTGAAAACACAAAGGAGAAAGAACAGAACAGAAGAATAACACAAGAAGACACAGGGACTTGGATTTCCTGGCTCAGATTGAGCTTTGACCTGAGTTTAATTCCATGGAATGGACATGTTACAATGTCTATCGCTACGGTCACCATAAGCCTGTCAGTGTGTTCAGGAAACTCATATTGTTTGTTCACTGTGTTTCCAGAGCTACAAAGGGTTGTTTTGATGTTAGCCGATGACCAAGGAAATTTTCCTGGTCACAGCAAGAAAAGAAAATAGGAGAACAACAGATTTATGCAAATTTGCAATTTTTCTTTTCTTTTTTTTTTTGTGTGGGCATTATACATGATCATGTATTATCCCTTATGAAATTGGTTAAAAAAAATAAATAAATAATCCTACATCAATAGAAACAAAACCAACACTCTGGAGTCACTGGAATCAGTAATTAGGAAGGTACATGTAGGTTTGGGGGAGGGTTTGTTTGATCAAGGCAAACTATCAAATTTTCAAAAATGTGTACTTTGAAGTGGTAATTTTTACAATGATATAGTAATCTAGGCTTAACATTGCAGCTGAAAATGTTTATGTTGTATAGTCCTCTTGATGTTGTAAACATTTTTTTCTATAAAATGAAACATGCAACTGCTACAATTAAAATATAGTAAATACACATAGTAAAATTTTGAGCATAGATTCTATAGTTAACAAGTAAAAACTTACTTAAAACACTTTCATTGTCAGAAAAAAACATTAAAGTTGTGCTTGAAGCATTCATGACAGTGGATGTTTCACTTTCTTCAATATTATTGGCTTCCTTCTTCACTACCTGGTGATGCAAACAATTTTTATACTACAGGAGTAGATCACAGTGTAACCTTGAACAACTAAACATAGATATCAATAGTTGACAACAAAATGTCACTTTGTCCTTAAACCAGATCATTTTTAAGAATATTTATAAATCAAAACATCTTATTTTCTATTGATGTTGATATCTTGCTAGAGCTCAGATCTGTTGTGTATATGTGCACAGTTTGCTACATGTCTAGTAGTCAATGTGTGGCATATTAAAGTATTTTTTTAAACCTCTCTTGTCTTTGATATTCCATTTTTTTAAAATTGTCTGGTGCCTGTCTATCTTTATGTTGATGCTCTATTTTTTTGTTCTTTCTTTTGCGATGTTAACAACATTTGACTTATTAGTGTTTATTTTCATATTGTATTAGGTGCGTGTGTTATGTCTATTTATATGCTCTTTCAGGTCTTCTATTTCCACGTATGTGTATCCTGTTTTCGGTAAAAAGAAGCTCGTTAATCATATCTGTCTCGGATTGCTTTGCTAACTTACATTAGTAGTCCAGATAGGTAATAGACAATAGAAATGAAAGCATACACTGCTGTTCTAAGCTCAAAAAGATTAGTGAATCTTACTGCTGTTCTGACTGTAGCTCAGCTGCTGCTATTGTAAAGACTTTCAAATAGTTTGGTTACATATTTGCAGACACCGTATGTTCTAAATATATCCCATAATGGTGTTCTATTTACTTGATCAAATGTTTTTTCTTGCTCTATGAAAGTTGTGTATATATTTTGCTTATTGTTCTTTCATCTTTCCTGTTAACTATTTTAGGACGAATACTGCATCAGTACATTCTTTATTTGTTCGGAATTCTATTTTGGAGTCGCTGATCTATAATTTTATAATTAATCTTAAACTTTTTGTTATGTTTTTTAATGCATAGCTTTGCTACACATTTTACATACTCTTTACATCTGTTATTTGTATTGTCTACCATAGTTAAGTCATTGACAACAATTTACTAGATGACACAACACTAAGCCAGTCCATAAAACATGGGAGGTCCATCATAACTTAACTTTAAAAACATTTGTGATGATCAGTAAGGAATAAAATCATTCAATAAGCAAACAGTTCATAGCTTCACAATTAATACACAAACCTTTCTCTTCTCTTGTGAAAATGTACAATTCTATCACATTGGGAACTACAAATGCAATGCTTGCTAGCTATGACAAATAAACATACTAATAAATACTTCCATCAATAAATGATGGTAGTAATCTATCACAACAAGCAAAGAAAAAAAGTATTGGTCAGCTTATAGGTGATGACATCTCTCACACAGAATATGCAAGTATGGTACTGGTGATCACAAATAAGTAGTCACCAAAGAATAACTGGATTCAAAATTGTACGACTAAAGGGGAGCAACTTCGCTGCAATCGCCAATGAACTAACTACTGGAGACCCAGTACTTTCCCAAACAATACTGAAACCCTTGGGCTCATCTGATATGTCTCCTCATCTATCTATCTATTGACCTTTCGAGCCGTAACCGGCCCATAGGGCGTAGACCAAGATACACCTTCTCCTATATGAATTTTTGTTCTAGCAGTTTTCTTTTAAAGATATTTTATCAAATCTCGCCATCTGTCTCTGTTCTGTGCAAGCAGTTCTATCTCATTGAGGGAGCCGATTCCTGCTGCTCTTGCCTCTCTCATCAATGTTCTTCTCAGTGTCTCCCTGGGTCTTCCTCTTTTTCTTTTACCTGTTGTTTCCCATATGAGGGCTTGCTTTGCTATTCGGCTATTATCTCTTCTCATCACATGTCCAACGTATGACCATCGTCTTTTCTTTATTACTGAAGATAGTGGTTGATTGGCGATTTCTCTAACTTCCTCGTTTGTTTTGAATTCGTTCCATGCTATACCAAGTATTTTCCTTAGACATTTATTTTCGAATGCGTTCAACTTTGTTTCTATATCTCTTGTTGTTTTCCAGCTTTCACACGCATACGTAAGGGTTGATAGTACATTCACCAGAAATAGAGGGGGTGATAACCAGGACGAGATCACCAAGTCAATAGCTACTAGGAAATTCTCAAACAACTTTAAAGCAGAAACTGAGGCCCTCAGAGATGTTGCAACACTGGCTACTCAACACAAAAATAACATGTACAATAAATTGGTGATTCTGACTGATGCACTGTCAGTACTATCAGCTCTAAAAAGCCTCAAGAACAATGAACTAGATGACTTGAGAACAACCCTGGACCAACTATGCAATAACTTCCAGAGAGTAGTCATTCAGTGGATACCATCACACTGTAATATACACGGGAACGAACCCACAGACAAATTAGCTAAAGAGGGAGGGAAATTACCACAAGAGAACCATCTGCTCAGTTATGATGAAGCCAAATTCATTCTCAAAGGTCAGTACCATGAAAAATGGAAACGAGAACACCCAAAGCATAATGAGAGGGATGGATACCATCAACTATCAAGGAGGGATCAAGTCATCATACTTCGCCTACGTACTGCCACAATAGAATGATAAATCACTTGTTCACCAAATTCAAAATAGGTACAACCAGCCTATGCCACTGTACACTGGACAATATGTCTACAAAACATGTTCTACAGGATTGCCCCCAGTACACAGACCTGAGAAGAGCAATGTGGTCCACACCTACCTCCCTGGAAGAGAAACTATATGGGGCAATCACTTAAACAGACAGCTGACTTCATGAGAGAGTCTGGAATCCTACTCTGATTGAGTCTTGATCGCAGAGAGAAACACTGATATGTTTACAACTAAGATAGAAGCTTTTTAATGAACAATTAAAGCATTAATTTCTTAAGAGCATAGTTTTTAAAATGCATTACGTGTTTCAGCACATAAATATATGGTGTCATGATCACTGTATTAGTGCAACCTGGAATATATAATATTTTGAAAACATGACTTTTCAACATCTTAAACATATTGTTTACAACCATTGTTTGTTAACAAACACCATTGTAGTTGCACCATCCTTCAGTACGTGAACGTTATGTTACTTGTGGCTTATTCTGGATTCAGTGTTTGATCAATAAGTAGTGAAAAATGTAGCTCATTATGTTTCCAAAACACAGAGTAAAAATCTAGAGTGAGTGATCCTAAGGCAGTAGATGATGCTAACCATCTTTCTAGCATGCCCTACACCTTCTTTCAATTCCAAACATAGGTACCTCATCCCACCTTCGGAAATCTTTGAAATGAAGTCGAGAGAGGATAGTGTGACTGGGTAAAGCATTATCTCCATATTCTATGCCCAGGGAGAGTAGGCATGGTGAAATGAGGAACAAAGCACCAACATGTAAATTTGGCACATGGAATGTAAAGAACATGTGCTATGGACTTGTTAAAGTTAATACACTGAAAGAAGGGCAAATTAAAACAGCCCTCAGAGATAAAGAACTAAATAGGCTATAGGTCAATATTGCAGAAATGCAAGAAACAAGACTATCAGACTGTGGTTCTGTCAAGGAAGGAAATTCAAATCTAGAGACCTAACCTATGGTATAGAGATATCTGTAAATTATCTCTGAATGATTTATAAATATGTGAAAATGACTGAGAACATCTGGCAAGAGATCACACATTATTGAGAGCTTGTATAAGGAATGGCATAACACTATTTGTGGCAAAACATTGGAAATGAGAAAAGACTTATGAAAAAAAGATAGAAAATACTGTGGATCAGTGGGCCTGATTTGTTCATTCTGTGATGGAGTGTGTTTTCAAACATTGGTAGAATCAGCCACGAGAGAAGCTGTTCAACAAAAACAATACCTTAAAGTATACAATAGCCTCCACTAAATCACCTGGAAGACGAAAATGCCATATATTTCTGAAGTTATGTTCAAAATTCATGCAAATTTTATTAGTAACAAACAAAACAAAACACACTCACATCATCACTCCACTCTTTTTTTAAGAAATCCTTTAGAAATGGAATTTGTCTTTCAACTTTGACCTCTGTCTGCAAAAAAATTAAATAATATTTGTATTATAGATTACTTCATTCTTTTTTTTATCTGCAAATTTTATGACATAATATATGGTAAAATAATTTGTTGCTATACAGAAAACAGAAATCGGTTTCCGATTGGATCCAAAATGGAGGATTTGTTTTTCTTCTGCTTGGTATAGAACCATTAATCAGAGGTTTAACAAGCTGCTATCGTAAAAAATGCTTTTGTTAATGAAATGTAGACCTGATACACAATGTGTAAATTAGCACTAGATAATAGTGATAGTATTTTCAGCCCTAAAACAACAAAAATAGGGTTCTAGAATGTACGAACAAAGGCTGCGTCGATGAAACAAGCACAAGTCGCGAGCGAGATGGATAGATACGACCTAGATATTTTAGGATTAAGCGAAATGCGCTGGCTTGGAACAGGTAGGAAATTTGTTGATAATAAAATAGTAGTTTTTTGTCTGGAAGGGAAGATGGAAAACACCGTGAAGGAGTAGGCATAATGATGACAGACATAGTGAAGGAGTAGGCATAATGATGACAGACATAGTGAAGGAGTAGGCATAATGATGACAGACATAGTGCAGGAGTAGGCATAATGATGACAGACATAGTGCAGGAGTAGGCATAATGATGACAGACATAGTGAAGGAGTAGGCATAATGATGACAGACATAGTGAAGGAGTAGGCATAATGATGACAGACATAGTGCAGGAGTAGGCATAATGATGACAGACATAGTGCAGGAGTAGGCATAATGATGACAGACATAGTGAAGGAGTAGGCATAATGATGACAGACATAGTGAAGGAGTAGGCATAATGATGACAGACATAGTGCAGGAGTAGGCATAATGATGACAGACATAGTGAAGGAGTAGGCATAATGATGACAGACATAGTGAAGGAGTAGGCATAATGATGACAGACATAGTGCAGGAGTAGGCATAATGATGACAGACATAGTGAAGGAGTAGGCATAATGATGACAGACATAGTGCAGGAGTAGGCATAATGATGACAGACATAGTGAAGGAGTAGGCATAATGATGACAGACATAGTGCAGGAGTAGGCATAATGATGACAGACATAGTGCAGGAGTAGGCATAATGATGACAGACATAGTGAAGGAGTAGGCATAATGATGACAGACATAGTGAAGGAGTAGGCATAATGATGACAGACATAGTGAAGGAGTAGGCATAATGATGACAGACATAGTGCAGGAGTAGGCATAATGATGACAGACATAGTGAAGGAGTAGGCATAATGATGACAGACATAGTGAAGGAGTAGGCATAATGATGACAGACATAGTGCAGGAGTAGGCATAATGATGACAGACATAGTGAAGGAGTAGGCATAATGATGACAGACATAGTGAAGGAGTAGGCATAATGATGACAGACATAGTGCAGGAGTAGGCATAATGATGACAGACATAGTGAAGGAGTAGGCATAATGTGACAGACATAGTGAAGGAGTAGGCATAATGATGACAGACATAGTGAAGGAGTAGGCATAATGATGACAGACATAGTGCAGGAGTAGGCATAATGATGACAGACATAGTGGAGGAGTAGGCATAATGATGACAGACATAGTGAAGGAGTAGGCATAATGATGACAGACATAGTGGAGGAGTAGGCATAATGATGACAGACATAGTGGAGGAGTAGGCATAATGATGACAGACATAGTGAAGGAGTAGGCATAATGATGACAGACATAGTGAAGGAGTAGGCATAATGATGACAGACATAGTGAAGGAGTAGGCATAATGATGACAGACATAGTGAAGGAGTAGGCATAATGATGACAGACATAGTGAAGGAGTAGGCATAATGATGACAGACATAGCTGCAAGAAGTTTATTAGAATGGGAACCCATAAATAGCCGTCTAATATGAACAAACTACAAAACAAAATATGGAAGACTTTCAATTATTCAGTGCTATGTGTCTATAAACGAAGCTGATGATGAAATTAAGGATGATTTTTATAACCAATTACAACAACTTATAAACAAAATACCAAAACACGATCTTTTAATTGTAATGGGAGACTTCAAAGCCAAAGTGGGAAAAGACAATGCATGAGTGGAACATGTAATGGGGAGAGAAGGGTGTGATACTACAAGTCAGAATGGAGAAAGATTAATAGAATTATGTTTAATAGAAAATTTAGTTATAGGTGGGACATTATGTCCACACAAAAATATACACATAACATGGATAGCTCCTGATGATAGAACCTCAAATCAAATTGATCACCTGTGTATTAAACAACAATTCAGATCATCATTGATAGATGTAAGAGCATACAGAGGTGCTGATGTTAATAGTGACCACAACCTGTGCATTGGGAAAATAAGATTAAAATTTAAAAGCCAACAGAAGAGATCAACTACACATAAAATTGATAGTCGTAAACTGAAAGATGAAGCCATCAAGAAAAAAAGATTAACATAGAGCTCAGTAATTGTTATGCAGCACTCGGTGAAATAGACTTAGATATCAATGAAATGTGGGACTCACAAAGCAAAATACTAATGATAGCAGTAGAATCAAGCGCCGGACCAAAGAAAAAGGAAAAATGAGCTTGGATTTCAGACACTAAGTGGAAATACATCAAAGAAAGAAGAGAAGCAAAGAGAGCCATGATTAATTTCAAGACATATCTTGGAAAGGTCCTGGCAAAAGCAACATACAAAGTATTAGACAACAAAGTAAAAAGTTCAGCAAGAAGAGATCATCATCATCATCATTGAGTGCCGTCTCCGCAACGAAGGTTGGCTACCATGGAGTGCCATTCTGATCTGTCTCTTGCTTTGATGGTGCAGGTTGTCATAGGCTGATTTGTCCATCTTTTGATGTTACTCGTCCATGTTAGTCTTGGGAAGAAGAGATACAAGAGCTTATATAGACAATTTGGCAGAGAAAGCAGAGACAGCTGCAATTACAGGAGACAGCAGAACTCTCTATACTGTACAAAAGTTGCTGACAAACACCTATACATCCAGTGGAGCACCAATTCTAGACAAAACTGGTTCAATGCTAACAACAAGCGCAGACATAAAAGCACGTTCGGCGGAATACTTCAAAGAAATTCTTAACCATCCACTACTCCACAATTTAATAGATTTTGAAGCTGAAACACCAGCAGCAGAATTAGATGTAAATTTAGATGACTTCACCTTGAGCGAAATAGAAACCACCTTAAAGCGTATGGCCAACAACAAGGCTGCTGGAGAGGATAAGTTAACAGCTGAGATCCTCAAGGCAATTGATAGCCATAATTTAATATATCTCCAGAAAATGTTCAACATCATTTGGAAAGCAGAGAAGGTACCTCATAAGTGGAAAAAAGGAATCATTGTTAAGATTCAAAAAAAGGACAATCTCAGAGATTGTAACAACTGGAGAAGCGTGACTCTTCTGTCAGTTGCCTCAAAGTTATTCTGCAAAATCATTATGAATAGAATTAAGGATTCAATAGATACAGTAATGTGTGAAGAACAGGCAGGGTTTAGAAAAGGGAGAAGCTGCCTTGACCACATTTTTACTCTATGTCTTATATTGAAGGAACACATTGAAAAGCATAAACCTTTTTATACAAAACTTCATTGACTTCAAAAAGCATTCAACAGCATTCATAGAGATTCTTTGTGGAAAATTTCGAGGCAATATGGTTTACCATAAAAAATCATAAATATTATCAAAGACATGTATGATGGCTACACATGTGCAGTTTGTACAGAGGAAGGACTGAGCGAATGTTTCTCAATAGAAACTGGGGTTAAACAAGGATGTATTTTATCGCCCTTGTTATTTGGAATTGTTGTGGACTTCATAATGAAGATAATGCTGCACTGGTAATAAAGGCATCGAATGGATACAAGGAGACCATTTGGAGGACCTCGACTTTGCTGATGACATAGTCTTCATCAGCAGTCAGATAAAAACGATGCAGGAAAACACAAATGAACTATCATCAACAGCCAGCAAAATTGGGCTTGAGATCAATCATGAAAACACTAAAGTCATGAAAAACTTAATTCCAACAGGTGACAGAATATACACGAAAAACGAACCAGTGGAAGAGATCGATCACTTTATCTATCTTGGAAGTCACATTAATCGGGAAGGGGATACAAGTAAAGAATTTAGAATCAGAATAGCTAAAGCAGCAATGTTTTTCAGAAGCCTTGAAAAGTTGTGGAAATTAAAACTCATCAGCACAAACACAAAACTTAGGCTATTCAAATCAATTGTACTATCAACCCTTACATATGCATGTGATAGCTGGAAAACAACAAGAGGCATAGAAACAAAGTTGAATACATTTGAAAATAAATATCTAAGGAAAATACATGGTATAGCGTGAAACGAATTCAAAACAAACGAAGAAATTAGAGAAATTGTCAATCAACCACTAATATCTTCAGTAATCAAGAAAAGACAATGGTCATATGTTGGACATGTGATGAGGAGAGATAATAATTGAAGAACAAAGCAAGCCCTCATGTGGGAAACAACAGGTAAGAGAAAAAGAGGCCGACCAAGAGAGACACTGAGAAGAACATTGATCAGAGAGGCAAGAGCAGCAGGAATCGGCTACCTCAATGTGATAGAGTTTGTTGCACAGAATAGGGACAAATGGTGAGATTTGATAAAAGATCGGTAATTTCCTAGTTTGATCAGATATAGTATTTCAGTTTGGAAGAGTGATGTCCCCTAAAATATGTCTGCCAAAATACAGTGGTTCTACGCATTCTTGGCGTTGGGGTCATTACGCCGATTGGTAATCAACCGCACAATTCCCTTCGATCAGAAGATCATAATTAGGCCGAGTGGCGTCGTTTTTGTCACGCGTTATAATATATTTATAAATATTTAACACTAAAGCTAAACCTAACCCCTGGACCCAACGCCCAATCAACAGATACTCCGAAATGATTACATGCCAGCGTAATGACCCAACGCCAAGAGGCAAGAATGCGTAGAACCAATGTATTTTGGCAGACATATTTTAGGGGACATCACACTTCCAAACTGAAAGACTATATCTGATCAAACTAGGAAATTACCAAAAGATCTTTACAAAAATTGAAAACTGCTAGGATACAAATTTAGATAAGAGAAAAGGTATCTGGGTCTATGCCTTATGGGCCGGCTATGGCTCGAAAGGTAGATAGATTAGATAAGATAAATTAGATTTAGATTAGATTAGATTAGATTGGATGGATGGATGGAAGTTGGATGGATGGATACAGAAATCTGTATAAACTATGTAGCCAATATATAGTAAACTTGTAAATACTTAATGCTTCTATGTTATAAATTGCAGTAAGTTTAACGAATTGAAATTTATTTGCTTTTATTATTGTGCAACAAATATTGAACTATTGATTTAGTATTTATACAAATTTGAGTGACATAACAAAACTTTTCGTCTACTTCTGATGAGTTATCTCACATGTCACAGCATGGTTTCTTTTATAGAATTTTGTCAAATTTTTTAAATCTGAAGTGACATGAAAAATTGTCCTTTATTTATTTGACATATTTGCTCCATTAACTGTTTAAAGATAATAATTTAATTTTGTTAATTGCTGAAAGATTTGCACATTTAAGAGCTGAAAGAATTGCATTGTTTCTTTTGCTCTTATCTTAATGTTTTGTTACATCATTTTAGCCCTACATTATGATACCATCATAAAAATTACCATCTCAAAATACAAATTATAAACCATATTTTCTGTCCTGATGTGCAGTATGTGATATTCAGCCCCATCCATATACACTTCAAGCTGACATACATTGATGTTGTTCTTTACAAGTGTCAGTATTCCACCCTTTTTTCTGTCTTTTCTATCAGTACAGTATCACTGGTATCCCTTAATCTTCAAGGCTATGTCTTTGTTTAGATGGGTTTCCTGCAAACAGCATATGCTTACTTGCTCTACATGTAGGATATTTTCTAACTATCTTTTTTGCTGTACCCTTTTTTTTTTGCTGTTGATGCCTTCAGGACTTTCATTTCAGCCCTGGTAGAAAAAAAATGTGTTGTCCCTATCCTGATTAAAACCTTTGTTCAACTTTTTGGGAAAAATAACCAGCTATTCAACTATTCATTTTGCCACCCACGCTCTGAATTAAAGGTCTATTTAACTTAGACTTAATGGTGCTGTGTGATTTATTCCCTGAGTGCAAGACAAGTAGCACCACAAAGCTTGTCCTCTCATGATAAGGAAAAGAAAAAAAATTGTCACTCTCAATAGACTCTGAAAAGAGAAACACTGATAAGATAGGCAGGGACATCTGGCATCAAACCCCCATACAGGAAATTGGAAAGCTTGCCCAGAACAGTGGTTGATGGTAAGGTACACTATGAGCCCTTTTGGCTGTGATGCAACTGTACATATGTTACGAGTACCATGATTAATATGGCAATGGAGGTGAGGCATTGACCAGGAGATTCATCTGGTTGGAGTCACAAGACTACAACCATGCCTGAAAACTATGTGATTCAATGAGCATGATAAGAAAAATGGAGGTAGGCTCAATACACAGGCAGTGAGTCAAGTCATTGTAGAAGTCAACAATAAGCTGTGTCGCCTTTGTCTACATCCCTTTATGAGTCCAGGGAAAAGAAAGAGCAGATATTCTAGATAACTGTGCTGTCATCAAAGATGGTCAAACAATGGATCAGGCTGACATCTTTAATGCACTCTGTGATGTGTAAATCACAAGACTTTGACAACCATGAATCCATATACCTCTTTTGAATGAAAGGGATTTCTGGCAGCACTGGAAAGATGATGATAATTTGGTTTATCCAGAAATGTTAATAGCCTGAGTAATTTAGAGTAAGAAAAAAATATTGGCTAACAGAAAACAAGTACAAGCAATAGTTTAGCATCACATCAGTTCAGAACTACTTCTAATAATTTCTTTCAAAACTAAAAAGTCAACTTACTTCAACATTTGATTCCTCTTTTATATTCCAAATTGGTATGAAGCTTTTTGTTTCCATATTTCTGACTGTCAGAGTAACAAGTTATATTTATTTAGTAAAATCAAATGCAGCAAATAATTGTATGCTAATAAATAATGAACATAATGTTGGTTTTCCTATAAGTTGTGGATTTTCATTTGAAATTATTATTTATTACTTTAAAGAGTGGTCTTGTTCGAACTTCAAAAGTATAAAATAAACAAATTCAACTTGCTCTCTGGTCTCTGGAGTGAATGTTTTTAAAATATCACTTAACGTTGCATATTTAAAATTTTGAATTTTGGAAACAATTTTAATTAGCAATTAGCAACAAACTTAATTACATTGACATTCTCTTCTCTTCAAAAAATAAATTCCAACTCTGTGATCAAACTTAAGTTGTCTGCTTCATGTTAATAAGTAAAAATAACACTTGTTAAAATCAGATAATGTATTTGAATCAAGTAGCTAGCATTTTCTACATTAAAAAGTCTACATAATTAAAAAAATCAAATTACTGAAACTGGCCATTTGGAAGTATATGTTGATTATTGTAATAGTAATTGTGTACCAGCGAATTAAAATTAAAAAAAAACATTTTATTCTTTAATATTTTCCGGCCCGTGACAATATAATATACACAATTATTATTATGAACTCAGTCTGATGCTAAATTAATATACTCTAATATACTAGTTATATTATTTTATTTATTATTATAGTATAGTATAGTCACCTCTCAGAAACTCACACTCAACTGAGATACTTCAGATACTCACTACTAACTCAGATACTGCCACCGCTAATTAAAGTCTAATGCTAATAAAGATTAATATGAAGAAGAGCGACATCCATGTGATCAATCACAACCAACGGTACGATTACTAACGTCGTGATGCTACTAAAAGTTACTTGTTTAGATAAATCAGTTGAGTAACTGTTGTAGTGTACTCAACTCAGTACTACACTGACCGTAGTGTTGTAGTTTACATTTAAGTAACTAAGTAACGCGCGTAGTAGTAAATAAAAAAGTACATTGACATTGACTTGGAGCAGCAGACAATCAACCCAATAAAAATTTTATTAGTTGGTAGTTATAGTTATTTAATTCTTTCGGATCGAAAACGTCACCTGGTCAGAAGTAATGTCTATTCATGTATGGTATTTCACTGTCAGATTTAGCACATCTTGTTTAGTTCTTGAACCCGTCTCTACTTGTGTGGATTACCGGACATTACGTCACAGTTACCACTGTCGTCAGATAACTCTCAGAAACATTTACTCTCGTCTTGTTATAAGTTTGTTTCTTGTTATAAACAAATGTATTGTTAAAATAAAGATTGTAGCAGCTTACCAGTAGCACATGAAGTCCACAGATCTGGAGTCGTCAGTCGCTAGACATTGCGAGACTTGCTGAGGTGGGGATCTGAGCAGCCATGGACATGTTAGGCATGCAGTGATGATGACCCGCAAATAACTTTTATAACTCAATAACCAGTAGCAACTGAGCTGAGAGCTGTAGTGTTAGCGACCCACAGCTGACCGTCTGAGTCCGGATTGTGAAACAACGGATCTGATCTGATCACGATTCTACACAGAATGTTGACTAAAAACCTCACACGTCTTTCTATTTCCTTATCTTGTTCATTAAAGGGATTTATTGTTCTATTCGTCATCAATCTATTCTATAGAAAGACATTACATGGGCGTACATATTCTGTGTTTGCGGTAGAACTGTGATATTTGCGCCCTTAAAGCCCAAAACATCCTACTTCAGGACGGCATTTTTTGACTGCCGGTGTGTCTTCCCTTTCCGATTCCTACTCGCTTGGTTCGACTAGACAGATTTGTTTCTAGAGGCACCTCAAAAAAGTGGAGTAGAGTCTGGACGGTTCTGGTTCACCGATCCTAGCGCAAGCTGTCGCCATGAATCACTAAGAGCCAGCTCTGCTACTGTCTGGCGCTATTGCCACCAAAACCTCATATGTATGACCTTTTCATTGATATTTAATGACTAATTAGATATCCACTATTAGCAAAACATGCAGCACATACTTCACGTAAGTAAAACGTTTCTCCCCTGTATGTCTTCTCTTGTTTGGTTTATTTCCTAAACTGTCAGCAAAACATACACCTCACATGCGTAGAATTATCTCTTGTGTATGTTGCCTTGTGTATTATTAGATCTACAGATAAAGCGAGCTAGATAACCTGATTGCAAACCTAGACCAGTTGTGCAATAACTTCTAAAGTGTGGTTATCTGGTGGATGCCGTCATATTGCAATATACAAGGGAACGAATGTCCAGGCAAGCTAGCCAGAGAGAGAGGGAGGGAGATTACCACAAGAGAGCCATCTTGTCAGTTACACAGAAGCTCAGTTTACCATCAAAGGAAAGTTTAATAAAAATTGGAAACAGGAACACCCAAGGTATAACAAGAGAGACAGATACCTCTAAATATCAAGGAGCGATCAAATCATCATTCTTTGCACACGCACTGGCCATAACAGAATGAGACATTACATGTTTACAGAACTAAAAATAGTAACAACCAGTCTATGCACCTGTACCAAAGATGATATAATAAGAAATACTTCCTACAAGATTGTCCCTAGCACACAGATCGAGAATGTCAATGTAGCCCACGTCCACCACCATAGGGGAGAACATCTACGATGCAACCGAATCACTGAAACATACAGCAGCCTTCATTGGAGAGTCCGGAATCCTACTGAATGAGCCATGATCGCAGAAGAAGTAAAAAGAAGAGATCTACACTCTGCGGAAAATATGCATTAAAACTCAATACACGCGTAAAACTTCTCCCTTGCATGTGTTCTCTTGTGTGCATATAGTAAAGTGTGTAAAGTAAAGTACCCTCGTCACGCCAAGTGGCGTATAGGGAAATATGGTGTTAGTGACTCTATATTTTACAGACCTTCAGCACATGATTTTTGGGGTAATGTGGTCGGTATTAAGCCCGTGCTGCTTTACTTTCCTAGAAAAAAATCCGGTACCCATTTTAAGGCTGGGTGAATCCGGAAGCCATCGGTTGGGATCGAACCCTACCCCTTGTCCTTTGTAGTTCAGTTCACTAACCACTGAGCTATCGCGGCTCCCTGTGTGCATATAGTGCTCTCCAAAATTTACCAGCTTTCTCCATTCTCTTTTTCTCTAATGGAAAATTCTCCCAGCGATGCTTCGCAGTAACTAAAGAGTCACGGCAAGTGGCCTATAGGGAATATGGTGTTAAGTGACCATAAATTTTACAGACTTTCAGCACATGATTTTTGGAGTAATGTGGTCGGTATTACGCCCGGGATGCCTCGCGCACATATTTGGGTATAAAACCACCACTGGCTCAGCAGCGAGACCCGGCTTTAAACGTCAATTACTCATGGACTGAAAAAAATATGAGTACCTCCGAAGTCGGAGTTATCTGCCTGTGCGGCGAGGGACCCCTGTGCATACGGCTGCCAGGGAAAAATGGATTAACAAGCAAAATTCAGTTCCTAGTCTCTAGGAACTTCGTCAGCGGTAAAAGCTGGCGAACAAAAATATCAGTTTTAGTCTACTCACAGGCCATTTTCTATTTGTAAGTTTCCCATACAACAATTTTTTGTGAATCTGATTTTATTTTGTATGTATTTTTTGTTTCTAGTCTAATATGTTCCAGCATCTAACTTTCGAATCCAGTGTGTTGTAATGGATCGAAGCCTAGTACGCTGCAGGACTTCAGGTCCATTTACTTTGTCTTTTGTGATTACATTTTAATGTTCTTTATTTTTTGAATGCATCAGACAAAGAAGAAAATGTTATAAAAACTATTAATTAATTTGACAATAAAAGACACGATTAAAAAATTATGCAGTTGGGAAAAGAGCAGGAGTCTCTCTCTCTCTCTCTCTCTCTCTCTCTCTCTCTCTCTCTCTCTCTTTCTTGCTCTCCCTCAGCGTTCAAGAAGTTTCTTGTCAAGCGTTTATTTGAGAAACAATGTGGATTTGTGGAAGGAAAAGTCACTAATAATGTATTATACATCACGTGACATTGATAGAAAGAGGTTAATACGTCTAAACATGTGTTTCATGGACTAGACGAAAGCATTTGAAGAGTAAAGCACGTGGAAATAGTCAATATCCAGGAGAAATTAAACATTGATGGCAAGGACATGAGAATCATAAAAAACATATTGGCAATAAGTAGCAGCCATAAGATTTGGTGACCAAACAGAACGGTTTCCGTATGTGAAACAAGGAGTCAGACACGACTGTTTTCTGTCGCCAGATTTGTTCTCACTTTACAACAAAAATATTTTAAGAGCAATCATCATCATCATCATCATCATCATCATATGCCATACAGGTTGGCGTAGGCGGTCCTGTCCTTTCACAATCTTCTATCTACAGTGCATCGTATCAGTTCTGTTGTTGACTGTTTTCCATGCCATGACACCAAGCTATTCAGTATTTTCTCTCTTTGTCGTCCGCGATCTCTCTTTCCTTTTATTTTGCCATTTGTAACCAAATATTCCAACGTTCCTCTTCTCATGATGTACCCGAAAAATGTTGATTGCTTCTTTCTGATGTTTTTTAAGAGCTCCCTTTTTGTGTTGGCCTCTTTGAGAACTTCCTTATTGGTCTTTTTCGCTGTCCAGGGAACTTTCAACATTCTTCTGAGAAATCCCATCTTTGTGGCCTCTAATCGTCTTTTCATTTGTTTGTCTACTGTCCATGATTCGCTTCCATAGGTCAGAATTGGTTCTGTATAGCACCGATGAACTCTCTTTCTCACTTCTATTGACATAGATTTGTTGCATACGATTCTTTTCATTTTCTGAAATGTTATTTTGACCTGAACTATTCTGCTTTTTATTTCTGTGGTACATCTCCCATCTGGTGTTATTATTGTGCCCAGGTATTTGACGCGTTGCACTTGCTTCAGATTTGTCTCGTTTATTTTTATGCTGCATGATGATGGTGATTGTTTCTTCGATATAACCATTGCTTCTGTTTTCTTACTATTCAGACTGAGACCTTTTTTGTTGCTTTATTTTACTATTGTGTCTATCATTTCTTGTAGTTCATTCTCTGTCTCTGCTATTAAGACTGTGTCATCCGCATATCGCAAATTATTTATGTTGTGACCGTTGACTTCAATTCCTTTTTGGTCTACTATTGATCTAATAATATATTCGCTGTAAAGTGAAAACAAATCCGATGACAGAACACATCCTTGTCTGACTCCTTGCTTTATATATTGGAATTGTCCTGTTTGGTTGTTAATTCGTATAGCTGCTGCTTGTTGCCAGTACATGTTTTTTTATGATTCGCAGATCCTTGCCATCAATGTTTAATTTCTCAAGCATATTGATTATTTCCACATGCTTTACTTTGTCAAATGCTTTCGTGTAGTCTATAAAGCACATATTTAGATCTTTCTTTACCTCTATAGATCTTTCTATCAATGTTCTTAAGATGTATATTGCATTATTGGTGCCCTTTCCTTCCACAAATCCTATTGTTCCTCACTTATTTCTGGTTTTATTTTGTTCCTTACACATTTCATGATTATTCTTAGTAATATTTTAGTCATATGGCTCATGAGACTAATAGTGCGATGGTTTTCACAACCAGTGGCTCCTGACTTCTTCGGTATGGCTACAAAGATAGATTTTAGAAGATCTTCGAGTATGTGTCCAGTGTTATATATGTCATTGAGTAATTTTGTTATGACTTGTACTCCCAGCTCTCCTAATGCATTTATCTCTTCGATTGTTATATTGTCATAACCTGGAGCATTGCATCTTTACATGTGTTGAATTGCGTCCTCCACTTCACTCTGCATTATTGGCGGTCCTGTATCTTCATTTGAATTGTTTAATTCTGGTCTTTCATCATCATAGAGTTGACTGATATATTCTGTCCATCTTTCCATTGTCTTCTCCTGTCTCATTATTATATTTCCTTCCTTTGATTTCACATATCCTGAAACTTTGACTTCTTTTCTTCCTGTTAATTCATTTATCTGATTGTGCATACATTTTTAGTCTTTCTTTTGTTGTTTTTCCATTTCTTCACATTTCTGTTTTAACCATCCTTCCTTTGCTTCACTGCACTTGTTTTGGATCTCTTTGTGCAATATTTTGTATGTCCGTTCTTCTTTCTTATGTTTTCTTCTTTCGTCCATTAGTTGTAATATTTCTTCTGTCATCCATTTCTTTTTGTTGATTCTTTTAGTCACTGGTATTACTTCTTTTGATGTTTGTTGAATCGATTGTCTGAGCATTTCTCACAGCTCCTGGGTGTCCTGTATTTTCTCTATAGCATTATATCTATTTTGTACTATTGTGCTGTACTTATAACTCATCTGTTTATCTACTCTTAGCATATCTAGTTTTAATTTTATATTTCCTGGTGATTTCTGTGCCTTCCGCACTTTTATTCTTATCTTTCCAACTACTGGTACATGGTCACTATTGCAATCTGCTCCTGGCATTGTTTTAACCGATGTTAGCCCATTCCTGAATCTTCTCTGTACCAGTATAAAATCAACTTGATTGTGTACTTTTTTGTCTGGACTTTGCCATGTCCATGGTCGCCAAGAGTTTAGTTTGAACCAGGTGTTACCTAGGATCATTTCTTGGATCTTTGCCCAATCTATCGATCTATCCCCTCTGTCATTCGTCTCTCCAAGGCCATGCCCCTCAGTCACATTTTGCACTTTAGCTGTTCCTACCTTTGCATTGAAATCCCCTAATATAATAGTTATTTCTTGGGGTTTACACTGTTCCATGGTCGCCTCTAGCTCCTCGTAAAAAGTGTCAATGTCTTCTTCTTCGCTATTACTTGTTGGTGCATAAACTTGAATTATGATGATATCCATTGGTCTTCCTCTCAATTTTACTAGCAGAATTCTGTCTGATACTGGCCAAAATCCTTTCACTGTTTTGCTTCTTTCTCTATCTAACATGATGCCTACTCCTCTTTCGTGTGGGGTTCCCCGGAGTAAATTACATTTCCACTGTCGTATTGTAATACTCTTCTCTCTCTGTGGTTAGCGGGGTAGAGTTCTGCCCTACCAAAGGAGGAGTAAGACGTCTCCTTTCCTCCATTAGTCTTCGCGACACCCCTGGGCAAGGTAGAGCTCCCGTTTAGCCCCCCTATCAGGGTTATGTGAAGCCATTGGAGCAGGTGGTGGATGGTGCTGTGGGAGCAGCCGACAAGTAGTGCCGGTTATGGTCCCCACACCGCGATGGCAAGCAGAGGATCTCATGTATAGAGACAATGGCTGCGATCTCCGACTAGTACAGTCACTGCCAAGAAGGAAAGGAATGGCAAACTACCTTCTTAAATTGCCTGGAATAATCATGACAAATCGCAACCTCTTCTCATTATATGGCAAAAAAAAAGATGATTGTCTCTTCCTAATATTGGAAATTAGCACTCTTTTTGCTCTGACCTCTTTCAGAACGTTTTCATTACTCTTCTTAGCTGTCCATGGTACTCTCAACATTCTTCTGTAAAACCACATTTCTACAGACTCCAGTGATTTTCTTGTCTGTTGTCCATGATTTGCATCCATATGTTAAGACTGGCTCTACGTAACATTTAAGAACTCTTTTTCTTGTTTCTATTGTCAAAAATGGATTGCATAGTATCTTCCTCATTTTTTGGAAAGCTGCTTTTGCCTGAGTCATTCTGTATCTCACCTCTTTTGTACATCTTCCGTCTGAGAATAACAAAGTTCCCAAATATTTAAATTCATTTACTTCTTTTAATATTGTCCCACTTTATTGTCTTTATTTTGCACTGAGGTGATGTCCTTTTCTTTGTTGTTACCATTACCTCTGTCTTTTTGCTATTAAGGCTGAGTCCTTTATTTTTGCTTTCCTTCACTATAATGTCCAACAATTCTTGTAACTCATAATACCAAAATAAGGATATCAAAAGCAAGAGAAGTTTTCGTTGCACTGGGAAACATATGGAAATGCAAAGAAATTAGGTTAAATACAAAAATAAAAATTGTCAACTCAAATGTTAAGTCGGTTCTATTATATGGCTGTGAAACATGGAGAACAATAAAATTGACAATCGCGAAGATACAGACTTTCATTAATGGATGCTTACGCTGAATAAAAGGTTGGGAATGGCAGGACAAAATCACTAACATAGAATTATGGAACTGTACCAGTCAAATACCAGTGGATAAAGAGATACAGCGAAGGCGACGGCGAAGAACGACTTGGAAAGTCTTGGTTGAAGACCGATGCTCTACTGGGAGATAAAAAGGAAGAAGAAGAAGAAGATTATATGGATGTGAAACATGGAGAACAACAAAATTGGCAATCATGAAGATACAGACTTTCATTAATGGATGCTTATGTAGAATAAAAGGATGGAAATGACAGGACAAGATCACTAACATAGAATTAGGGAAATGTACCAGTCAAATACCAGTGGATTAAGAGATATAGCGAAGACGATGGCGCTGGATAGGACACACATTTCGGAAGCCAACTGAGAGTATTACACAACAGGCCCTTTTTTGGAATCCCGAGGGGAAAAGACAAAGAGGAAGATCAAGGAATTCTTGGAGAAGACAGACAGAAGCAGAGATGAAGATGATGGGGAAGACATGGAATGATCTTAAAAGAATGGCAAGAAAGAGAACGACTTGAAAAGTGTTTGTTGAAGACCTATGCTCGGCAGAGAGCTGAAAGGTAGAAGAGAGAGAGAGAGAGAGAGAGAGATAGATAGATAGAGAGAGAGATTGAGAGAGAGAGAGCTTGTTTCACTATTGCCTTTACATCGTTGAAGCTCTGCGATTAGTTAGACTGTTGAAAGCTCCCACCTGTCGTTGCGAGTTCATCTGCTTTCTCTTTTCCAGGGATACCACAGTGTGCTGATATTCACTGTAGGACTAGTTCTGTCTCCTCTGACAGCGAGCATATGTTGTTCCTTATTTCCTGGACAAGTGTGTCTTTTTACGAGATTGACATTTCTGGCAAGACTAAGCTTACATCGCCGAGGATGACAATTTTTGAAGCTATGACCTCTTTTTAAACAAGATATTTCATAGCTGTATGGAGTGCGACTTCTACTCTGAAATGCGTACACCTTTCTCCAGTTGAAAGAGAGTGCACTTCTGTCTTTTCTCTGGAGTAGATACAACTACCTTCTTGATACCCAAGTTGAGGATCAACCCATGAATGCTCACCCGAATGGTGTTTCTACATTCAGATTACTTACGATGAATAATGATATTGTATGTGAAGGACAGTTAAGCTGCGTTCACTTTCGGTGCTGTTACGCCTTATGTCCTTTGACGTGTGCTCTGTTTGCTATGATGAGGACTGTATCTGCCTTTCTTTGTTTAGTTATTTGATGAGATGTTAATTCGGATGGTTCCACTGGCACGGGTGGTTGAGCAATTTTGGATTTGCTTTCGTTTGCAGTGATACCGGGGTCTTCGAATATCTGTAACTATAATGTTCATGCCCATACATCTCTGGAGTATTTTTATTGGAACATGGTGAATGACCGGTCTTTCACTTTTTTCTTGGTTTGCTCGGTTTTGGAGACTATTCCTGAAACGTCTAGGATTATATTTGTTATAAATTGGCGCCTTCGCCATGGATTAAATGTGAGGGCTTCACATGAGTCCTTGTTTGGCTCTAACACACGTGATGTTGCCTGAAGGTTTCCCTTGCAAGATTTGGGCTTTTCCTCTGGGGCCTGTTTTATTTTTGTTAAATCTAAGAATTGTTGATACATCGGGTTGCAGCCCTTTTTTCAAACTGGACGCTTTCTTCGTAGTGCAGGATATTCAAGAGCTGCTGTTATCTACACTGTTATGATGGCAGCGTTTTTATTTGCTCTCAGTGTAGTTCTGAGGTCCATCATTTGAATTGTCCAATATTCCCAGATTTTTCTTGGCAATTGTTGACCAGCAGCCTCAGGCATGTTCCACGGCGAATCTGCCTGCTCCGGCGTAGATTTGTTTTATGATATTTTTATTTCCTCATTATCAGTTATTTTCTTTTGTAGCAAACATGAAAACAATCAGAAATTGTAGTGTCAAAAGAAAAGAAACTTTACATCTTAGGTTTTCACTCCGACTCCAGTAGCACCAACATTTGTAGTTCTACAGTTACATCAGTTACACGGAGAAAAGTGATTTAAATGTCTCCCTGTATTTGGTGCTCATTTTGTAGTACAAGAAGATGTTGACACTGGAATTGATGTTCTCCAAAATTAACGAAAACGACCAGCAGCTGTGGAACAGATTGGAGAATTTGCCAAAATGAGAGAAATCTGGAGCTATAAGAGTTGCCAAACTCAACATAACAGCCGGCGTATAGCATACCACTAAGATACTGGCAATAAGTACAACCATTGTTATTGTTCCTCTGTCGCGTTTAGACATAGATTTGGCCTTCTCTTCGTCAACATTCGCCGTTTGTCGCCATTCATTTTTCTGCCCCAGTTTGTAAATTAAAATCAATGTGAAGGACAGAACAGACAGAAAGCCTAAAAGAGTGAACAACCCGTGAGATAGAAAGAAGTACGTCTCAGCAATTCCACCGCTGCTCGTGGCAGCGATTCCCAGAAGGGTTCGGTTCAAATCTGAGTTGAACTTCCAAGTATGGTAGGATGTACAAAATATTGGGAAAGGAGAACTTAAAGTGAAAGTGAAGAATATAATAATAACAGTGGTCGTTATCTTTGGAGTGATCATTCGTTTGACATGTAGGGGATAAACTACACACAGACACCTCTCGGCGGTGATAAATGCTGTTATAGCACAGGTAATTCTAGCAAAAATAACACGATTCAATCCTGTTGTTATGTACTGAAAATCAAAGTACACAATCGGTAGATTCAAGTCTCTAAACAGAGGGTTGATATAAATGTTGTAAAATTGCTGAAAAATAAGGCTACATAGATCAGAGACGGCGAGGGAGAAGAAGCTAATGTTGATGGTTGTGTTCAGGCCTTGTCTATAAAACACGATCATATTGATAACATTAGTTATTATTCCGATGAGACTGATAACACCACAAACGATGACGTAGTTCACAAGTGAAATCAATTGTCTTTCATCAACAGTGAAGTCTCGCATTCTCTACGTCACAAGCATGTACGTTTCTGTGCCAGAAATGTTAAGCTTTTATATCACAGAAATGACGAGCATTACAATTAATATTGTACAGTTTTCATGTAGAAACTGTTATTATTTGATTTTACAGAACAGCTGGTTTAAAATGTAGCTGATACTGTGAGAATGGACAGCCCCCCTGCTAGGTGAGAATTTGAAGAAAAATGTTAATTAAATACAAACAATGAATCGTTAATTTACATAAAATACGTCAATATATATCATTAATGCAGCAGGTCATGTTTTTAGAAAATAATATAACACATACCCAAATGCATTCAATGATGAAAACAAATGCTCTGTATAAAATCTTGAATTTGGACTGTTGAAAGTTAAAGTCTAGAAAAGCGGCTGTGGAATAGACTCTATGTATTTTAGTTTCAGATTCTATAGATTCTATTTATAGTATTCTAGATTCTATTCTATTCTATTCTATTCTATTCTATTCTATTCTATTCTATTCTATTCTATTCTATCTTGCGATCTGAGTTGAGAGAGGGAGCATACGCAAATCATAATCCAGTACTGAGAACACCATAATCTCCAAAAACGAGAATAGTAACGATTGCTGGAGGTCCATCTTGATCGTGCTGACACCTCTCCTTGCTTTTTGAACTACATTGCTCACGCGTTGATAGAAAGAAAATGACCTATCAAATGCTATTCCCAAATACTTAATAGTCGGACTCGTCTCGATGGTTGCAGCATTGCAGTTTATGACTGAGAGGACGTATTAAACTATTTTGTTGTTTAGTGAACACCACATTACATAATCCTTGTTTGGGGTAATGAGTGCTTTGTGGTTATTTCACCAAGTAGTTATCTGATCCACGCTTTCTTTCAATCGTCTAGCCATTTCTGCTCTACATCGACCGTGTACATAGGTCATAATTTCTGCTCTACATCGACCGTGTACATAGGTCATAATTTCTGCTCTACATCGACCGTGTACATAGGTCATAATTTCATCTACAAAGGCAAGAGTACGACCCGGTCGAACACTACTTATGTACGCTACACCTGCAGTGTATATATTTAACAACACACAGATTATAACGGCGATCATTGAAAGCAATGCCGACGACATAGATCTCGGCTCACATGTCCAAGTAAGGAAATGTAGCGCCACTTTCCATTGCATCAGAACCGATGCTACCCAGAGCACGATCCGTGTGTCAAAGCGTGTCTCACTAAGCAGGTGTACGAGTGTGCTTTAGTGCACTCGATTTTATGCAGCCTCAAGATAGAGAGCTTCGAATGTCGACTGCTCTTTCCTTTGAAAGGATTCGTAGACGTTATAAACAAGAATGGAAACATTAGCAGCAGTATCCCTGTGTGGCCTATATCCACCTAATGTATTTGGCAACAATACTTTGATCTCAACATGCACCGTTAGCTTTTTGGAGATTATTTTTTCGAGAACCGTTCCATAGACATTCTGCAGAGTAATAACGCGATATCTGCTTAGTGTAGACTTATCTTTGCCCGGCTTATGGAGCAGAACCTGATAGTTATGTAACCATTCTTCTGGGAAGTCCCCAATCCTGATGCTCTGATTGAAGCCTGCAGTAATTCTCTTTACAATGTCAAAATCGGCCTCCTTTAAAAGACTGTATCTTATACCATATGGCCCTGGGACGCTGTCTGTGGAATATTCGATCGCGCGAACTACATTCTGAAAACTGATTTGCTCCTCGGGAAGTTCTTGTTCCAATCGCGCTGATAGTATGTTTCTAACCATCTGTTACGAATCCATATCGCCATGACCTGTTTGTGTAATTTATCTCTCCAGCAATGTCCTGCCTTTTTGTTCAACTGTGAGTAGTATTCTGCCCTCATTGTCCTTGCTGACATTGTTAGCTCTGTGTCATGTTATCTTCTTCAAAGGGGCATAGAGGGACCACCATTTATAGAGAGCTTTAAAGTAAGTAAAGTACGAGACTTGAACCGGCGTCTTAGCAAGCGAGTTTCCACCCATATGTGCTCAGCCGCCTATCCGGAAATGTTCGGATATGTCTGTATAGTGTCGCCTCAAGCATCGAAACTCAGACGCGGAGCGACATTCTTCACCTTCCCAGGGTAATATCCTGGTACCCATTTCTGCCAACGGCTGGGTCGACCGTGTGGGTATTTTTTTTTTTCCAACCACGAGTACAATTCACACTGCTCCCAGCGGGAATCGAACACGGGTTGTCCGAACGTCGGTAGTCCAGTCGAGTGGTTTCTGCCATCTCCTTCATGAACCGAATCCATCGCTCCCTCTTAGCCTCTACTGCCAGTTGCTGGAAATTAGTGTTAGTCTTCTTCATGCCCCGCTCAAGATCCGTCATTCGACGAGGGTTCAATTTTCGGCATAATTGCCATGGCTCCAGTGTACGTCTCCTCTCGAGCCAGACAAACTATACTTCCTGTTTTAGTTTAAGATGTATCACCCTAGCTCAGCACTGTTTCCTAACACCCTCATCTTTAGCGCTTCGTTTCTCCTTCTTGAGCGCGTATCTCTTGATAACCAGTTTGTGTAATGAAATTACGGTAGTTTTACATTAAAAAAGATGGACTTATGTCGGACATGTGATGAGAAGAAATAACAAGAGAATTCTAAAATAGGCTCTTTTACGGGAAACATCAGGATACAGAAAAAGAGGAAAGCCTAAAGAGACGCTTAAAATAACACTTATAAGAGAAGCAAAGTTGGCAGGGATAAACTAATTATATCAGATCGAACATCTCGCCCAGATTAGAGATGGTGACGAAAAATTATATATGGCAGACCACCGTGAAAGAGGTTGGAGCCTCATCATGAAACACTCCAGAGAAAGCCACCGAGATCAATTCTAACTATTGTTTTAAGAACGAATTAAATAAAAACATCAACTTTCATTGCATTGCCTAAAAAAGAACGGTGCAGTTGAATGCAGTGATTTCAGAACAATATGCCTAGTGAGCCAGGCAACAAAAATTTTACTAAAAATTATACAGGGAAGGATTCAGAATAAAATCATTACTGAATTAAATGAGCAACAATTTGGATTCAGGAAAAACAGTGGCACAAAAGAAGCCATATTTAGCATGAGAACATTGATTGAAAAGTACATAGAAGTAAACAAACCAATATATGCCTGCTTTATAGACTACACCAAAGCATTTGATAGAATATACCATACCAACTTATAGACTGCCTAAAGGATATAAATCTAGACGACACAGACAAACGACTAATATGTAATTTGTACTGGGAGCAAACAGCAATAATAAGATATAACAAGGAGAACTCTACACCCATGGACATAAAAAGAGGAGTAAGACAAGGATGCATCCTATCACCAAGCTTGTTCAATTTATACACTGAGCAAATCTTTAAAAACATCAATGAGATGCCAGGCCTTAACATTAATGGAAAGATAATCAATAACCTAAGATATGCTGATGATACTGTTCTACTAGCAGAAAATCATAAAGACCTACAACAATTGCTTAATGTAATAAACATAACAAGCAAAAAATATGGACTAGAAATGAATATCAAAAAGACTAAAACTATGATCATAAACAAAGAAAATTCTCAAGACCTACAATTAAATATCACAGTTGAGGGACTTCATCAAGGCCAGCTCCTTGTCGTGGGGATGGGGCTTAACAGTCACCAGGGACTGAAAACTAAGACTGGCCAGGCCTTCCTACAACCGAGCAAGACCACAGTCTGCTCTAGCAAGTTCAAGTGCTGAAGTCGGAGGCAACCAGCCAAAAGGCGCACAACAATCAGGATGCCACGCACTCAACGCATATGGAAGTATGTCTATAACCGCAAATCGATATGGCACTCGCCCTGTGATGGGCACTCAGGCAGGTGCAGCGCCGGGCCCTAAGCCTCGAAAGGGCCCAACCTCTATTACTGGATGTCCTTCTCAACCGCTCTGTGGAGTCAGGGGGCGAGAGAATAGAGCTACTGGCCAATCCAAAATAAGACCACTAAAAATAATGCACTGGAATGCTGAAGGCATCAACAGCAAAAGAGATGGGTACAGTAAAAAGATAGAATTAGAAAATATCCTGCATGAAGAACAAATAAGCATATGCTGTTTGCAGGAAACCCATCTAAACAACGACATAGCCTTGAAGATTAGGGGATACCAGTGCTACCGATCTGACAGAATAAATAGACAAAAGGGTGGAATACTGACTCTTGTAAGGAACAACATTAATGCATGTCAGATTGAAGTGTATATGGATGGGGCGGAATATCAAATACTGCACCTCAGGACAGGAAATACAGACTTCCATCTACTTAACTATTACTGTCCGAGTGACCGCCCACTAGCACTAGACACAATTACATTAAAAGAAAGAATAATTGTATGTGGAGACTTTAACAGCCACTCACAGAGCTGGGGCTATGAACATATGGACAAGAGAGGTGAAGAGCTTGAAAATTGGCAGGATGACAATGGGCTTATACTATTAAACCAGGCAACAGATCCACCAACATTCTACTCCAGATCATGGCATACCACATCTACACCAGACCTTGCTTTCCATTCACCAGACCTGGATTGGAATATCACACGAATTGTTGGGAAACAACTTGGAGGCAGCGACCACCGACCAGTCTTTTTAGTGGTGCAAAATGAGGCCATCAGGGAGAGCAGCACTCTCTCCAGATGGAATTACAAAAAGGCAGACTGGAAAATGTATCAACACTACACCAGTGTACTGACTAAAGATATAAATACAGATAGAGACATCAACAAAATAGTTGATGAATTCAGTAGACTAATAATACAAGCTGCCAGTGAAACAATACCTAGAGGGGCACGGAAACACTACAAACCATACTGGAGTAGTGAACTAGAAGAACTGCACAATGACATGGAAACATCTCGAAAGCAAGCAGAAAATAACCCTTGCCAAGAACACCACAACAACTACCAGCATGCTAAAGCCAAATTTCAACGGGCTAAACTACAAGCCAGACGGAGAAGCTGGAAAGAGAAAACAGAGTCCTTGAATCTTGAACGAGACACAAGAAAAGTGTGGAAGCTTGTAAAAGAGCTGAATGATGAGGGTACAGAAAGGAACACCAAAATTACACTGAAGAAGGATGGAAACATTCTAACAGGTAGACAAGCAGCAAATTACTTTGCAGACTCCTTTGCAAATGACAATAATATTGAAATTAGCCTAGAAAAACGACAAGAGATCCGTTTAAAACAACAAAATGCAAGACAAGAAGAGACCACACATGAAGTAATGGAAACACCCATTACACAAAGAGAGCTAGAGCTGGCAATATCCAAATTAAAAATGAAAAAGTCACCAGGCAATGATGGAGTGTCCAATGAAATGATTAAGAACTTGGGAACTGCAGCTAAAGCAAAACTACTGCAGATCTACAACATTTGCTGGAACACAGGTAGAGTGCCACAGGCATGGAGAGAAGCAATTATGATACCATTACTAAAGCCAGGAAAAGATGGTTCAATGACATCCAGCTATAGACCAATCAGCCTTACAAGCTGTTTGTGTAAAACAATGGAACGTATAATCAATCTCAGACTGCAGTGGTACCTGGAAAGTGAAAATCTCCTTGTCCCACAACAAGCAGGCTTTAGACAGTGTTACTCTACCGAAGATCAAGCAACCTATCTTTCCCAGGAAATTGAAGATGCGTTTCAAGAAAAGAAACTGGTACTAGCAGCATGGATAGACCTAAAGAAAGCATTTGATAAGGTATGGAAGGAAGGGCTTTTGAAGAAACTGAGAAATTATGGAGTAAATGGCAGGATGTACAAATGGGTCAAAGCATATCTGCATAACAGGAGAGCCAGAGTGCAACTGGATGGTCTTAAGAGTAAGAAGGTCTTATTGCGCCAGGGCGTTCCACAAGGAGGGGTACTATCTCCAACACTTTTTCTGATCTACATCAATGACCTAGTTACTGAACTACCACATGGCATCAAAGTGGCAATGTATGCAGATGACTTGGTAATGTGGTGCACAGAGGAGTATGCAACAGTGGCCTCCAAATTGCTACAAAGAGCTATGAATGCACTGAATTCATGGACAAATAGATGGTGTATCAGCATCAATACAGACAAATGCAGTACTACACTTTTCACACTCTCCCCAAAACAAAAAGCAGAAGCCATCTACATAAACAATGAGCCTGTGAAAGAAGACATACAAGCTACATATCTCGGAGTTACATTTGATAACAAACTATCTTGGAAACAGCAGATAAATAAGGCAACCCAAAAAGCAAGGAGGAAATTGGCTATTCTAAGAAAGTTGTGTGGAACCACATGGGGTGCGAGTGGGAAAATACTCAGTAAAGTTTACCAACAGTGTATACGCCCACATTTAGAATATGGATCATCCGCATGGTGCTCAGCATCAAACACCACATTGCAAGAACTGGATAAAGTACAAAACCAGGCACTTAGGGTCATCACAGGAGCAATGAAATCAACACCAATATTGGAGATGGAGAAATTGTGGAGGATACCAGCACTGAGAGAACGGAGAGACACAAAGGTGCTGATACAGGCAGAAAAATTTGTATGCATGCCGAGACATCCAATGAAGGACAGATTCCAAAATCTTGCATTGGGACGACTTAAGAGAAGCAGCTTTATCCACCAAGCCAAGCGTATTAGTAGACAAACACCAGACATGCCAAGAGTTGTTAAACCCCTTCTGCCCATACCAGAACAGACTCCCTGGACAGATGAATCAGGATTATCAGTTCAAATACGGACAGAAGTGAAAGGAATAGTTGACAAAGAGGAACAAAATAGTCTACAGCGAAAAACAATAGCTCTCAGTTTCCTGGATGAAGAATACCCACAAGACCTATGGATTCGTGTGTACACAGATGGATCAGCACAGAATGCAGTAAAGAATGGGGGAGCAGGTGCATATATAGAGTACCCAAATAACACTAGGGATATGAATAAAATAGCAACAGGGAAATATTGTCACAATTATGATGCGGAAATACAAGCAATAAAGTTGGCAATAGAAAAACTGCTGAACGGTAATCTTAGCCCACAGCCTGTAGTGTTTTTGACAGATGCAAGATCAGTACTCCAGGCACTACAATCCAGAAAATTACCACATCTGCAGACCTTATTGACTGAACTCCGCAAGCACCACAGGGTTGCCCTGCAGTGGATCCCGTCTCACTGTGGAATACCAGGAAATGAGAAAGCAGATCAGTTGGCAAAGGAAGGTTCAACAGGCACACAACTAGATACACCAGTTACATACCATCATAAGAAACAGATAATCAAATCAATCAGAGGACCACAAGCCCCAAATCAGGATGCCTTTCATAATATGAATAGATATGAACAAGTTATCATTATACGCCTAAGAACAGGACACAATCGACTCCATAGTCACATGTATACAAAATTCAAGATCGGCACATCAACTACTTGTACATGTGGACAGGCACCCCAGACTGCTGAACACATACTTCAAGACTGCACTGAATATAGTAGACTGAGGAAAATCCATTGGCCCATAGATACAACACTACAGACAAAACTATATGGGCCACTGCAAGAATTACAAAAGACAGTAAAATTTATACAGGAAACGACATTGCAGATATAGACAATACTTCAGGCGAACGAAAGATAGATAGACAGTTGAGGGAATACATCTTGAGACAGCCCAGAGCTACAACTACCTGGGACATACTATAACCAATGATGGAAAATGTAAAATTGAAATAAACAAAAGAATACGTATGGCAAAAAGTAATTTTAATGCCATGAAAAATATACTAACAGCAAAACAAATACCAGCAGGGCTGAAACTAAGAATGACAAAATGTTACATCTTCTCAATATTCCTGTATGGTGCAGAAACATGGACATTAGACAAGAAAACAGAACAGAAAATTGAAGCCTTTGAAATGTGGATTTATAGAAGAATAGGTAGAATTGGATGGAAAGAAAAGAAAACAAACGAGGAAGTTTTAAAACAACTGAAAATAAAAAGAGAACTACTAAATACAATTAAGACAAGACAAATGAAATTTTGGGGGCATTTTAAAAGACACAACAGCCTACTAAAAGTAATATTGGAAGGGAAATACAAGGTAAAAGAGGCAGAGGCAGACCAAGACTAACATGGACAAGTAACATCAAAAGATGGACAAGTCAATCTATGACAGCCTGCACCATCAAAGCAAGAAACAGAGTAGAATGGCGATCCATGGTAACCAACCTTCATTGCGGAGAAGACACTCGATGATGATGATGATGATGATGATGACTAAAAACACAACAAGCAATGTGTGACGTCTAACGGCGTGCGATTGATCAAAAATCAAGAATTGTGGCATTCATTATTAATAAGCAATGGCGTATTCGCTATGCTATCACAGCTACCGCCGGTAGCCTGAACATATTAACGAAATACAAAAGGAAATGATAATTTATTATATTTTTTTCATAATTATATTACAAATTTTCGAATATTCTATTACACATTTCGTAGGCCAATATGATTTATTTGCTTTGATTTGCATTTATTAAAGCAAGGTTTTCCTATGGCCACTATAACGTTTGTGAATGAAGCCGAAACTACTATTTAAAAAAATAGTACAAGAAACCGCTAATCAGCAGCGGTATATTTCTCTTCTCTCTGACTTAAAATTAATGACATCGACATTCAAAAATTCCAGTCAAAATTATACGGGCGAGAGCTACCTCTACAAAATGCTGTTTCATTGATTATTTTTAGCCCTAGCCAATCAGAAGCGTCACAAAGTGAAAGTGAAACTATGTCTTATTACCGGAACTTCCTTAGCTATTTATAACTACGTTATGCGCATCAACATCTGTAGAAAGAACATTTTCTGATCTCAAGAGAATCAAATCTTATTGTCGCTCAACTCAGACACAAGAACGCTTATCTGGTTTGGCAATAATGTCCATTGAGAAATCATTCCTTCAGAAACTTAGAAACCAACCCAACAGTACTTTCAATGACAAAGTCATCAAGACATTTTCGTCCCAAACAAGACGGATAGAGTTTACACATAAATAAGTAAGTAATTTAAAATGTAGTGATGTCATTAACAAATATTACTTCATGTTATCCTACTGAATAGAATGTTTGTCTTTATTTATTATGTCAGAGGTAGCCCAGACCCCAAAACAAGTATAGCCACTGATAATAAGTGATCTGTCCGCCTTGTAGAAATCATGGAGAAGTGAGTTTCCACAATGGAACCAGTAAATTGTTTACAGAGCGGACAAAGTGTAAGGAAAGCTCACATAATGATAGCAGTATATGTTTTATAGAGCAACCAAAGTGTAAGGAAAGCTCACAGTATGATAACAGTTGATGCTTTATAGAGCAGCCAGAGTATAAGAAAAGTTCAAAGTATGATAGCAGTAGATGTTTTATAGAGCAGCCAGATTGTAAGGAAGTTCACAGAATGATAACAATATATGTTTTATAGAGCGGGCAAGGTGTAAGGAAAGCTCACACACTGATAGCAGTAAATGTTTTATAGAGCGGACAAGGTATAAGGTAAGCTCACACAATGATAGCAGTAACTGTTTTATAGAGCGGATAAAGTATATAGAAGGTTCACATGTACTAGAGATTGTAATTTGTTATTTAATAACAACAATTGCGACAATAATTTCGTATAAATATAAAAAAAAAATTTACATTAATTTGGATACTGTCAGGTGAAACACATTTTAATCAAGAAGCGTGTTTTGCATCAATCTTGTACTAATCAAGAAGCGTGTTTTGCATCAATCTTGTACTAATCAAGAAGCGTGTTTTGCATCAATCTTGTACTAATCAAGAAGCGTGTTTTGCATCAATCTTGTACTAATCAAGAAGCGTGTTTTGCATCAATCTTGTACTAATCAAGAAGCGTGTTTTGCATCAATCTTGTACTAATCAATAAACGTGTTTTGCATCAATCTTGTACTAATCAAGAAGCGTGTTTTGCATCAATCTTGTACTAATCAAGAAGCGTGTTTTGCATCAATCTTGTACTAATCAAGAAGCGTGTTTTGCATCAATCTTGTACTAATCAAGAAACGTGTTTTGCATCAATCTTGTACTAATCAAGAAACGTGTTTTGCATCAATCTTGTACTAATCAAGAAACGTGTTTTGCATCAATCTTGTACTAATCATGAAACGTGTTTTGCATCAATCTTGCACTAATCATGAAGCGTGTTTTGCATCAATCTTGTACTAATCATGAAGCGTGTTTTGCATCAATCTTGTACTAATCAAGAAGCGTGTTTTGCATCAATCTTGTACTAATCAAGAAACGTGTTTTGCATCAATCTTGTACTAATCAAGAAGCGTGTTTTGCATCAATCTTGTACTAATCAAGAAACGTGTTTTGCATCAATCTTGTACTAATCAAGAAGCTTGTTTTGCATCAATCTTGTACTAATCAAGAAACGTGTTTTGCATCAATCTTGCACTAATCATGAAGCGTGTTTTGCATCAATCTTGTACTAATCAAGAAGCGTGTTTTGCATCAATCTTGTACTAATCATGAAGCGTGTTTTGCATCAATCTTGCACTAATCATGAAACGTGTTTTGCATCAATCTTGCACTAATCATGAAGCGTGTTTTGCATCAATCTTGTACTAATCATGAAGCGTGTTTTGCATCAATCTTGTACTAATCATGAAGCGTGTTTTGCATCAATCTTGTACTAATCATGAAGCGTGTTTTGAAACAGGGAATACAAGAGGGTGTGTGAAACGGCTTGTAGCAGGGTGATAAGTGAAACAGGGTATAGATAAGAGTTGACCGAAACAGGCTATATTAGTAGGGAAATAATAAACAGAAATGGGAGATAAGTAGAAGTGGTCAGTTGTGCGTGAATTGGGTAAACTGTTTTGGGAGAAGGGGCTAAATAAGCGTGAATTGGGTGAGCTGTTTTAAGGGAAGTGGAGAAACGAGAACAGAGGGAGAGTTTTAAGTTATAAAAAATAGTTGCATTCGAGCAGTTGTCCAGTGCGGACATCTGGAGAAATGCAGTCGATATCGGAGAGAGTAGTTTGACAGATGAAAGTTAAGTAATTCTAGGGCGGCAGCCAGATAGTTTAGTTGTAATATTTCCAGGATTTGTGAATGTCAATTAATAAGTGTTTGTGTTAGATGATTAGAATAGAATAGGTGTGATTGCAGCGGATAAGGTTAGGACTACGTTATCTGAACGAAAGCTGATTATGAATCAGCGCAATCGACACAATGGGGCATTGTTGGAGATTTGTTTGATTGTCCAACAGTAGTCGACTTCAAGGAGGTCGTAGCGGGAAACTTGGGAAGCTTGTGGATAGCTTCTACGATGAATAATTGATTGTGTCGATCATGTTGATCGCACACATAACT
Source organism: Megaustenia siamemsis (assembly GCA_032433765.1). Classification (NCBI taxonomy): domain Eukaryota; kingdom Metazoa; phylum Mollusca; class Gastropoda; order Stylommatophora; family Ariophantidae; genus Megaustenia; species Megaustenia siamemsis. The sequence goes on along the minus strand of JAVIAB010000159.1, from coordinate 25,013,123 downwards.
GGAAACTTCAAACAAGGGTTCCTTAGAGACTTGGTGAGCTTATGAGTAGCTGTTACTATGAACAATTGATTTTGTCGATCATGTTGATCGCACACATAACTGGAAACTTCAAGCAAGGGTTCCTTAGAGACTTGGTGAGTTTATGAATAGCTTCTACTATGAATAGAGACTTTTGTCGATCATGTTGATCGCACACATGACTGGAAACTTCAAGCAAGGGTCCCTTAGAGACTTGGTGAGCTTATGAATAGCTTCTACTATGAACAATTGAGTTTGTTGATCATGATGATCGCAAACATAATTGGAAACTTCAAGCAAGAGTTCCTTAGAGATCTGATAAGCTTGTGAATAGGTTCTACTATGAATAATGACTTTTGGTTGATCATGGGGTTTACACATATTTGGGAACTCTACAAGAGAGTTCCACAGAGTTGGGGATGTATAGTCAGTCCACGAGAATACACCTGAGGGTGGCAATATAGTTAACCATGGGAGGAAATTATTAATGTCAATATGTGTATTGTATAATTGTGAACTGTTCTGTATGATCCGGACATGCGCCTTGTTGATTAAAGATGTCTTTGTGTACAGTGTGGACTTGTGTTAAGTCATTAAAGCATCTTAATTGTTCTAACGGTCTAGCGAGTGAGCGAACTGGGGGAAGTTGCGGAGAATTAGCAACGGCATAACGTGAAGTACAAACTATAGATCATGACGGTCCAAAGAGACTGGCATTGGCAGTGAGAACAAGTAGCAAATCATAAAGAGTGGCGAGCAAATCGTCATCAGCAATCCGGCCATTAGCAGCATCACGAGTCATAGCTCATCGTGCGAAAGCACCTGTGGTAATGATGGCTCGTGATGCAGAGGGATGATAAACAGGCTCAAGGTTGAAGAGCTGTCAGTCGATCGTTCATTGGTTGTCAATTATTGCAGTTGGTTTTCAGCGTTCAAGACAGGCATTTCATTTCATCAACATCTGAAGATCAGCAACAGCAGATCAATACAAGAGAAAGTCGGCCCGCGTGAGGGGCCGTGATCGTTAGAGTGGTTAGTGCTATCGTGTTGTACGTTGTTACCTTTAGTGCACCCTGGCATGTCATGTCATCGACATAATAAAGGAAGGGGATTGTGTCCTGTTACAGTTTTGCATCAATCTTGTACTAATCATGAAGCGTGTTTTGCATCAATCTTGTACTAATCATGAAGCGTGTTTTGCATCAATCTTGCACTAATCATGAAGCGTGTTTTGCATCAATCTTGTACTAATCACGAAGCGTGTTTTGCACCAATCTTGTACAATTTTATCTCCCCTTTTAGAGCTAAATGATGACGACTGTACGGAAACAGACATCGATATTTCTGTTTGCGCTGTTACGAGTGTGATGACAGAACTAAATAATAAGGTCATTATTAGATAATGTGATGTTTATAGATATTTTCATCCGTGCGGATAATGATAGATTATGACTAAAATGTTTACAAATTGTGCGTTCATTCCACAATTTACCTCCAATCTATCATTTTAATCTCAGCGCCAGCTCTCTAAATTCAATAGGTGTCTGGGGGGTCTTTCTTTCCTCTCATCTCATTTACCCCGATATTTTGTCCAAATGTTTATTTCCATCCGTGTTTTTATTCCAATTTAAAAAATAGTTTATTATATCGGTTAAGTTAGGTTCGCATGCGCATGTGACATTGGACATTGACAGCTCGTGGCGCCATCTAGCGAGAAGCAAATATTCCATAAAGTGTTTTCACTGTGCTGAGTTCAGCCGTTACTTCTCTATGACAAACCGTTGACATTGGACATGCAAATTAGAGCATCTTCGGTGAGATTCATTCATTTACTAGGAGCCGTATCCACATTTAAGGTTGGTTACCATAGAGCGAAATAAAATAGATAATGAGATACGCAAAATGTGCAAAAAGGCAAAAGAAGACTGGCTCAGCCAAAAATGTAGAGAAATAGAAACTATGGAAAGCAAACAAGACCTAAGAGGAATGCACACAGAAATAAAGAGAATGACTAATAAAAATAAAAAAGCCACAGAAGGTGGATGCATTGCAGACAAAAAAGGAAAAATGCTAACAGACAATAAGGATATCATAGATAGATGGCAGGAATATATAACAGAACTATTTCATGATCAAAGGGACAAGAAACCAGTTATAAAATGTACATCAGGCTATAAAATCTTAAAATCTGAGGTGGAAAAAGCTATAAAAACAATGAAAAGGGGAAAAGCAGCAGGACCTGAAAGCATACAGATAGAGATGATACAGGCACTTGAAGATTTTGGCATTGAAGTGATTACAGACATATGCACTGACATATACCACACAGGATACATACCAAATGAACTAAAAACATCAATTTTCATTGCATTGCCTAAAAAGAATGGTGCAGTTGAATGCAGTGACTTTAGAACAATAAGCCTAATGAGCCATGTTACAAAAATCTTGCTAAAAGTTATACAAGGAAGGATTCAGAATAAAATCAATACTGAATTAGATGAGCAGCAATTTGGATTTAGGAAAAATAGCGGGACAAAAGAAGCCATATTCTGCATGAGAACATTAATCGAAAAATACACAGAAGTAAACAAACCAATATATGCCTGCTTCATAGACTACACCAAAGCTTTTGATAGAGTACACCACAAACAACTTATAGAATGCCTAAAAGAGATACATCTAGATGACATGGATATACGACTAATATGTAATCTATACTGGGAGCAAACAGCAATAATAAAATATAACAAAGAGTTCTCTACACCCATTGATATAAAAAGAGGAGTAAGACAAGGATGCATCCTATCACCAAGCTTGTTCAATCTATACACTGAGCAAATCTTTAAAAACATCATAGAGATGCCAGGCCTACAAATTAATGGAAAGATATTCAATAACCTAAGATATGCTGACGATACTGTACTATCTATCTATCTATCTATTGACCTTTCGAGCCGTAACCGGCCCATAGGGCGTAGACCAAGATACACCTTCTCCTATATGAATTTTTGTTCTAGCAGTTTTCTTTTAAAGATATTTTATCAAATCTCGCCATCTGTCTCTGTTCTGTGCAAGCAGTTCTATCTCATTGAGGGAGCCGATTCCTGCTGCTCTTGCCTCTCTCATCAATGTTCTTCTCAGTGTCTCCCTGGGTCTTCCTCTTTTTCTTTTACCTGTTGTTTCCCATATGAGGGCTTGCTTTGCTATTCGATTATTATCTCTTCTCATCACATGATACTGTACTACTAGCAGAAAATCCTAAAGACCTACAACAATTACTTAATGAAATAAACACAACAAGCAAAAAATATGGACTAGATATGAATATCAAAAAGACTAAAACTATGATCATAAACAAAGAAAATACTCAAAACCCACAAGTGGATATCAAAATTGAAGGAATAGACCTGGAGACAGTTCAGAACTATAACTACCTTGGACATACTATAACCAGTGATGGAAAATGTACAACTGAAATAAACAAAAGAATAGGAATGGCAAAAAGTAATTTTAATGTCATGAAGAACATACTAACATCAAAACAAATAACACCAGAGCTAAAACTAAGAATAGCAAAATGTTACATTTTCTCAATATTCCTATATGGTGCTGAAACATGGACATTAGACAAGAAAACAGAACAGAGAATTGAAGCCTTTGAAATGTGGATATATAGAAGAATAGGTAGAATTGGATGGAAGGAAAAGAAAACAAATGACAAAGTCTTAAAACAACTAAAAATGAAAAGAGAACTTCTGAACACAATTAGAACAAGACAAATGCGATTCTTAGGCCATGTTAAAAGACACAACAGCCTACTGAAAGTGATCCTGGAGGGGAAAATACAAGGTAAAAGAGGCAGAGGCAGACCAAGATTAACATGGACGAGTAACATCAAAAGATGGACAAATCAACCGATGACAACCTGCACCATCAAAGCAAGAGATAGAGCAAAATGGCGCTCCATGGTAGCCAACCTTCGTTGCGGAGACGGCACTCAATGATGATGATGATGACCATAGAGCGACAATATTACGTTGCCTTTTGTCTTGATAATCCACGTTGTCATACGTTTATCTGATAATCTGTTGATGTCATCGGTCCATTTTAGTTTTGACCTGCCTTATCTATCCGTACTTTCTACTACCAGGTGACCTGCATCATAATATTGCATCTATTCACATGTCCTAAAAATGTTCGAATTGAGTGATATTAAATTGAATTAGTCGGGTATTGAATGAGTTTGCCTGTCTCGTTTCCTGTTTAATTTGTAATCACATCTTCTGTGTACAATTTTGTATTTAAGTGCACGTTTGTTAATCTCTATAAAGACGTACTTGTGGTGATATTGTTCTCGTAGATCTTCCAGATATCAATTAATGCGACCTCGTAATTCTGTCTTCAAAGTTTTAGTGACGTCACGGATGCAGTCTCCCATTATAAAGATTATTTCCTGAGTCAGGATCGGCGCATCTCTGGTGTCTATGCCTTGTGCTAAGGTAGCATCATTAATTATTCACTTTTTGCTATCTTTTTTTGTACTTAGATTCATACCACAGGTTTTATGAGACAGTTAAATTGTATAACACCTATCTCTTCTAGTCTGTCTTTTGTCACCAATGAATCACCTCCCCTCCCGGAAGTGAACTTATTGGCAGCTCGTGTGGTAGCTTCTTAAGTTCTAATGATGACGTAACATGTCAAGCTCAGCGTGGGTCTACTAGAACTTGGCACATATTCTTTTCTGTTCACTGTCTTTTGTTGATATATATGCTGACTTCCCCCATATATGGTGCTACACCATATATTTCTCTTTGCTCCTTGTTGCTGACTCCCTTATCTGGTGTTACAATACTTACCATATATTTGTCTGTGACTGATGAAATGTGTTAGACGAATGACAGGAAACAGTCTGAGAGATAAGATCAGAAATGGAGAACTGAGAAAAAAAAGCTAGGAATATTCCCCGCCATAGAATATATAAGGAAACAACAGATAAATTGGTATGGCCACGTGACAATGCAGAAAGATCAAAACACAACACAACGAGCACTCAACAAACGTTGTGAGAACACCAGACCCAATGGCCGACCACAAAAAAGATGGATTGATGGAATGTTAGAAACACTAGGAAACATAACAGCAGCAGATGCGAACAGAAGAGCAAAAGATGGATTGATGAAATGTTAGAAACACTAGGAAACATAACAGCAGCAGAGGCGAACAGAAGAGCAAAAGATGGATTGATGGAATTTTAGAAACATTAGGAAACATAACAGCAGCAGAGGCGAACAGAAGAGCAAAAGACCGCATCTCCCCTCTACACTGAAAGGCAAATGCGGAAGGAAAGAAGAAGAAGAAGGTGCAACATTGAACAGGGGCTTACGATAGAGACAGGGAGTCAATTATATATTTTTCTTGAGGACACAAAGCTGTCTGCTCGCTCCAAAATTAAATGATAAATGTTGTAACAACTGGGAAAATTAAGGGACGAAGAGATAGAGGAAAGCAAAGAGAAAATATACCAGACAGCTTAAGAGAATGACTTGGCAGAAAGTCAACAACAGAAATTATAAATAACTGTCGAGATCGAAAGCTGTGGAGGGACATGATCACCTACGCCAGCAGGCCCGGTACTTGATGATGATGAATGATAAATACAAAGTTCAAGAGAAAAATTAGTTCACTCTAATCTCTCTGTTAACTCACAAAATATCCACTTATCAACTGCTACACAATCGGCATCTTATCTATTGTGTACTGACCCAGCCTAATCTCAATCCTTTTAGATTTAAAAAAAAAAATTACTTCTATTCCCATTCTTGATCTCTAATCTACAAGTCTCTTGATTAACTTGCATATCTAGCTGTTCCTAGTTATCTATCCTTCTCTGATTGATCTAATAATTTCATCTTTACCCAAATATATCTTTCCTGGTGGGAATTCATTGTTCAGTCGCTTGGCTTGAGATGCTTAACTACGGGGCACATTCTACGAATCAATTCAGAGGAAGAGGTATGTTTACAGCACTCGGAAAAAATGACAAATAATCAACAACAAAAAAAATATGGACCACAGCAGGATCGAACCCGTACTCAGTGGCACAGCGCCTTGCCACGAAAAGCCAAACGCTAGGGAGCACTGCCACTCAGCTAACTAAAAAAATTAGCTAGCTTGGACAATGTCTTTTTCACGAAGGTGTTCTCATGACTATAGCATAAGGTTGCGATCACAGCTCGGAAATATTTGTCCTGTTAAGACAAGTATCTCCCGCATAGGTTAGGGCTGAATACTTGCGTCGCAGACAAACATTTAGGACGAAACAGCACGATTATCGCCTCGGAAGTTTCCCTCTATAATAATATTCATATATTATTATTTGTCTCCGTGGCACATTCTACCTTGCTCAGGTATCGTGACTGTTGACTCTTTGATCGCCTTCTCTGGCTATATTTCTCTGCCCAAACTCTTCTGATCCTGTCCTATTGTTTCGACCATTCTTCTTAGACTACTTGTCAGCTCATGTCTCTTCAACAGTTCTATCTCGACTAACTACTGGTTGTTGTTGTTGTTGCTGCTGCTGCTGCTGTTGTAATTGATGTAATGCCATGAGTTGATGTGAGTAAGGTGCCCTTTTATTCATTGACGTGGCGGGTTGTAATGATATTCTTGACATTCCCGGGGCTTGCTGGAGAAGTTGGAGTTCGTCTGTCCAGGCTATGCTGGGTCACTACTAGTCCAGCCCAGAGGTAATGCAATGCTGGGTCTTCTCTATCTGTAACAGCCACCACTACAGGGAACATGGCGATCCTAGCTACTGTTATCCAGCTTTTTTTTTAAATGCAGATTGTTATCGAGTGAGCCCACGAAAGTGTAGAACAGCTAGGTCTTGGTAAACTGTTGGTGCGCCAAACTCGCTATTGCGAAAGTGGGTTGGAGGCGCTTATACACTGGTCAGCTACTCTCTCCTCAACCGCTCTGTCCAGACTGACCACTTGGTTTGGTTCGCATCTACTGACTTTCGCCAGGTGGCGCTATAATCCAGCATCCTCATTCCGGCCATCTCATGTCTGGTCCGGTCATCTCATGTCTGGTCCTGTAATCTCATGCCTGGTCCGGTCATCTCATGTCTGGTCCCGCCATCTCATGCCTGGTCCGGTCATCTCATGTCTGGTCCGGTCATCTCATGTCTGGTCCGGTCATCTCATGTCTGGTCCGGTCATCTCATGTCTGATCCGGTCATCTCATGTCTGATCCGGTCACCGCACATCTAATCCGGTCATCTCATGTCTGGTCCGGTTATCTCATCTCTGATCCCTCTCTCTCTTCCCTCAATTTCCTAAGTTGTTACAATATATTCCAGTTGTTCTCTTCTCATTACATGGCCAAAAAATGATGATTATTTCTTCCTAATATTGGAAATTAGCTCTCTTTTTACTTTGGCATCTTTCAGAACATTTTCATTACTCTTCTTAGCTGTTGATGGTATTCTCAACATTCTTCTGTAAAACCATCTTTCTACCGACTCCAGTGATTTTCTTGTCTGTTGTCCTATTGCCCATGATTCACATCCATATGTTAAGACTAGCTCTACATAACATTAAGAATTCTTTTCTTGTTTCTATTGTCAAAAATGGATTTCACAAATCTTCCTAATTTTTTTTGTGTGGAAAGCTGCTTTTGCCTGAGCCATTCTGCATTTCACCTCTCTTGTACATCTTCCGTCTGAGGTTAACAAAGTTCCCAAATATTTAAATTCATTTACCTGTTTTAATATTGTTCCACTTGTCTTTATTTTGCACTGAGGTGATGTCGTTTTCTTTGTTGTTACCATTATTTATGTCGTTTTGCTATTAAGGCCGAGTCCTTTTTTTTTTGCTTCTTCTTTCTATCTTCTAATAAATGTGTAGCTTTTCTCTGGAACTATTTATTATTCGGATGACCTTTATCCTATATCGTTACACTTAATAACGTTACATGCGATGTCTTCGCAGAATAATGCACATCAAATGACAGGACAAAATAACCAACTTAACTGTCCTGCAACGTGCTATAAGACTCCAACTATCATGTCGATGCTCAGATGTCGAAGACTAAGATGGCTGGGACACGTCCAATTAATGGAAGAAAAACGCATCCCCAAGCAAATACTATATGGTGAACTAATACACGGAAAAAGACAAATCGGCAGACCTAAACTACGATATAAAGATATCTGTAAATCATCTCTGAATGACTTCTCCATCAGTGAAAATGACTTGAAACATCTGGCAAGTGATTGCACATCATGGAGAGCATGTATAATGAATGGTATAACATCATTTGAGACTGTGCTAAGGCAATACTTAGAAGAGAAAAGACTCATGAAAGTGGATGGAAAACCCTGTAGATCAGTGGGCCTGACTTGTTCATTCTGTGGCCGTGTGTGTGTCAAACTTTGGTAGAATTAGCCACAAGAGAAGCTGTTCGACAAAAACAAAACCTCAGAAACAAAACAATACAAAATAGCCTCCACCAGACCGTCTGACAAGACGAAAAGGGTCATATATACACTTAATATTCTTCGTAACAGCGTTACAACACCAGTGTAACAGGGTGCATCTAACAAAACCAATAAAGGTGTTGTTAACAACATCAATAAAGGTGTTGTTAACAACATCAATAAAGGTGTTGTTAACAACAGGTTCTTATTTTGTTGAAATGTTAGTGTTGGGCATCTACGTCTTTGGGTGTCGTAATCAGGTGATACTGTTTTACTGAGGCGTTGTTACCAAGTGATTATAGATTGCTGTGGTGTTGTTAATACTTGCTTCTATTTCTTTGAAGTCTATTGTCACGAACGTCTATTTCTTTGAAGTCTATTGTCACGAACGTCTATTTCTTTGAAGTCTATTGTCACGAACGTCTATTTCTTTAAAGTCTATTGTCAAGTAATTATTTTTTTTTTAAAGTTTATTGTTAAGAACGTATATTTCTTTGAAGAAAATTGTCAAGTACACTTATTTATTCGAAGTTTAATGTCAAGTAATTCTATTTCTCAGAAGTTTATTGTCAAGTAATTATATTTCTTTGAAATGTATTGTCAAATATGTCTGTTTCTTTGAAGTTTAATGTCAAATAATACTATTTCTCAGAAGTCTATTGTCAAGTAAATTATATTTCTGTGAAATATATTGTCAAGTACGTCTGTTTATTGGAAATATGTTGTCAAGTACGTCTATTTCTTTACAATTTATTGTCAGGCGCTTCTACTTCAATGAGCTACCTCTTCCTCTGAATTGATTCACTGATTATCGCCTCGGAAGTTTCCCTCTATAATAATATTCATTTATTATTATTTGTCTCCTCTACTTCAATGATACTGTGTCAGAAGTGACTCTTCTTTACTGGAAGTTAAGACGAAGTCATTCTAAAGAATGTAATGTTTGATTTTTGCCATGTGTTTTTACCTCTCTCAGATAATGTAAACAAGTGATTATATACAGCGCTGTGGCATTAAGTGATTCTGCTTTGACGGAGCACTGTTACCAAGTGATTTTGCATATCCGAAATCATCATCATCAAGTATCGGGCCTATTGGCGTAGATGATCATGTCTCTCCACAACTTTCGATCTCGGCAGCTATTTATCATTTCTGTTGTTGACCTTCTGCCAAGCCATTCTCTTAAGCTGTCTGTTATTTTTTCTCTTTGCTTCCATCTATCTCTTCGTCCCTCAATTTTTCCAGTTGTTGCAATATATTCCAGTTGTTCTCTTCTCATTACATGGCCCAAAAAAATGATGATTGTCTCTTCCTAACATTGGAAATTAGCTCTCTTTTTGCTTTGACCTCTCTCAGAACCTCTTCATTACTCTTCTTAGCTGTCCATGGTATTCGCAACATTCTTCTGTAAAACCACATTTCTGCAGACTCCAGTGATTTTCTTGTCTGTTGTCCTATTGTCCATGATTCACATCCATATGTTAAGACTGACTCTACGTAACATTTAAGAACTCTTTTCTTGTTTCTATTGCCAAAAATGGATTGCATAGTATTTTCCTCATTTTCTGGAAAGCAGCTTTTGCCTGAGCCATTCTGCATCTCACCTCTTTTGTACATCTTCCGTCTGAGGTTAACAAAGTTCCCAAATATTTAAATTCATTTACCTGTTTTAATATTGTTCCACTTGTCTTTATTTTGCACTTTATTTTTCTTTGTTGTTACCATTACCTCTGTCTTTTTGCTATTAAGGCTGAGTCCGTCTTCCGTCTGAGGATATCAGAAATAGTTAGGTTAAAAATTGTTGAGCTGACCCTTATTTTCACATTTCGATTTTGCAGCGCTGCTGCCTACTATGGTATGTTGAGAAAAAGACTAGCAGCCGGTGTCTGTCCATTTAAACTCCCCCGGCCATAGTGGTAAACCTGACATGCAATTTACCAGCATTGTCTTGTGTCACTCCAGTAATCGCAGCCGGTTCGCCCTTGAGAATCGCCTCATTGCCCAGTTGGGTTCGCGCCCCCCTCAATGACATGAGCATATCGCTCTCATACACATACCACACATTTTTTAACCCATGCGCTACCGAACCTATTCATGTATGCATACTTATCTGCATATGTATTGGCACATTTAGACACCTTCGGGGTTTTTTTGTGTGTTTTGGGGCAATATATACGGATTTATGCCTGCACGCATGTACGGTTAGGTACACAATCTTTTTTTTTTTTACACATCTGTTCGTTGTACACACACACAGAGTTAGATACACACAGTTTATACGTATCTTGTATCCACCTCCCCATATCTTTAGAACCCCACCGTCCTCTCACCTGACTGCCTGGTCAATGAGATATATAGCTGGTCATCCCGCCTTATTTTAGTTCATTCAGAAGCTGACCACGCTCCGAAAAAACAGGGACATGACTTTTTTAATTTCCTTTCTCGGGTATCTAGCATATTATCGACATGTAGTTAGATGTGTGTACATATCCTTATATATGTTTGTGTTGTTGTTCCAGCTGAAGGCCTACTTGGCCGAAACGTCGACTTTTGTTTTGTTAATTACCGTGTAAAGCTGTTACCATACCACTTTTTCTTTAAATCGTCATTACGATCAGCTTTACAGCATCTCTATGCATCTTGTTGCCTTTACTCCTTGCCTACTATGATCAAATCCCAACCGACGGCTTCCGTGTTCACCCAGCTTTTAATGGGTACCGGATTTTTTTCTGGGAGAGTAAAACGGCACGGGCGTAATACCAACCACATTACCCAAAAAATCACGTGCCGAATGTCTGTAAAATTTATGCTCACTAACACCATATTCCCTATACGCCACTTGGTGTGACGGGGGTACTTTACTTTCATTTTTTACTATTGTCAAGTGATCTTTTTAAAGGTTCAAATGTTAGTAAACCAAACTGTGGCTGAATTATAGCCTTTTCGTTTCACACTATTTTGTGACTGAGTGTATCTAATTACATCTAACATGTCACCAGACATAACATCTTTTCATGAAAATGTCAGCAAATGGGTTCCAGTCTTCATTGATTAGAAACTCAATTATCCAAACTTCGGTTATTAAAAATAAATATACAAAAAAAAACACATGGTCACAAATATTCCGGATAATCGAGTTCCTTCTCTACTTGTGATCAACCTAGTTTTAGAATAACTATACCCGAACGATGTTATGACGTGATTTATAGGAACCATCAACGTATTGTTCTACAGTGAGAGAAACATAGAGCAGTTCTTTATAATGCATTACTTTATTCATATATTCAAAGATTGACAAAGTGTACCTGACAAGAGACGGATTTCTTCAGGCAGGCTGTAATGAAAGCAATTTCCTGCAAATGACGTGCGACCTGATGATGATGAACAAAGTTTACAGGCAAAATCTGAAAAAAAGAGGTGAAATTTTCTGTATCTGTGAATCATAAACTGATATTTTCTCTGAACAGGGAACGTTGTTTGTCCCTCTATGTGTCCCTGGCATTATTCTCTGGTTAAAGTTAGTTCATAGGACGGCTGATGAGTGACACATGAGTATTGATGTGTCTATGAGTTTATTGATCATTGACCAGTCAAGGTAGAGGATGTTCTGATTAAGTCTGACTTGCGAAGTGATAGTTTGAGAATGGCCTTATTTATTCAATTATTCCTTAAAGATGTGTATAGCCAAAGTATTCTTGTTAATCTTTGTCTTGTTTGTTGTATATTTCGACAGTGTCAATGTTTAATTTTGCTAGAAATTCAAAATAAATGCAGAGCATTTGTGATGAGTCAGAGACAGAGAGCCTATGGTTTGTAGCAGGGAATGAGAGAAAGATAAGAAGAAAATAGAGGAAGAGAGAAAGCGAGAGAATGAAGGTCAAATGACGAAATAAGGGAGAGGGTAATGATAGAGGCTAGGCAGAGAGGAATGACAGAAAAACATGAAAAGTGAATAGATAGATCAACTCAAGACGAAATGTGTCGCACGAGAATGTGGAGAATCAGGGGGAGAGAACGGATATTGAGTTATTGAGTTATTTGCGGGTCATCATCATTGCACTCCGAACATGTCCATAGGTGCTCAGATCCCCTCCTCAGCAATTCCCTCAGTGTCCAGCGACTGACGACTCCAGTTCTATGTTGGTTGATAAGTCTTCTTACACGGCCACCAAGTTTCTCATTTCTGGCTGTGCCCATCTTAACTCCCATTTCCATCATCCGAAGAAGCGACGTTGATCTGTGTTTGTCGAAGTCCTGTGCTCTTCCCACATCTCGGAGTGCATTGATGACGTCCGCCCGATCCATCGGTTGCCCGTCCTCAACGACAGCGCAGCTAGCCAACCTGTCCGCTCTCTCATTTCCCCGTACTCCCGCATGTCCAGGGACATAGACAAAGGTGACCTTACGTATTTTGGATTTCTGCAACGACTCTACCCATTGCATGCGTACAAAGCCCGCCTCCACTTTTTTTATCATGCTCATCGAATCACTCAGTATACATGCGTGGATGTAGTCTTGTGACTCTAACCATTTGAATGCCTTGGTCACTGCCATCACCTCCATTGTCATGCTACTCGTGGTCATGGCGTATGCACCACTGTCTTCCTTGGCTATTCTGCCTGCCGAACGTGCTGTAAATGCCCATGCACTTTTTTCGTGTCGTCTTACAGATCCGTCTGTATAGATGACTGCATCTTTCTCATCGGTGTTATCGCAGATGAGACCGTTGACCTCAGCATTAACCACGATCATTAACCACGACCGGGTTCTGTTCCCTACTTTTCCTGTCGAGTGTGACAATACATGAGAAAGTCCCCTTGAATGACGTAGGCACCGGTATCCACTCCTCACCAACGCTGAGATTGGTAAGCCCACAGACCTGTTTGATGACATCTTCTGCTCGGCCCACCCATGATTTGCCTCTTTTTAGCCTGGTACCTTTCTCTGTGTTGAGCACGTGGTGCAATGGATGCTCTGTATCTGTACTAATCTTCAGGTATGCTCGTGCTCTCCAGATCTTGATTCTGTCATCCATGGTTGGAAAGTCAAGAAGATACCTCATTGCCACACAGGGAGTGCCCCTCGTACATCCCAGGATAATGCGCATGGCTTCATTTTGTATTTTCTCCAGCCTATCAATTTGAGTCGTACTGACAGTAAGAATGGCCAGGGCATACTCGATTGGTGCGAGGACTAATCCCTGGAACAGAAGAGTAAGTAGCCTCTGCTCGATGTTGGCAGCTGCCATGACCTTCAAGGCGGCTAATCCTTTGCGGGATTTTGTTATCACATGGTCAACGTGGTCCCGAAAACACAGGCTGCGATCAAACTTAACTCCGAGGTATGTCATCAACTTGTCCCTGGTCACCTCATCAGCTCCCATTCGTACTACCGGTGTGGTCGTATTAACCATTATTATATTATTAAGAGAACGGATATGAGCAAAAGTAGTGAACAAAGGATTCAGTCTTCGGATAGCGGTGGAGCCGAGAGGTTCTTTCCGTAGGGCGTTAGCCATTAGAGCTAGCAACCCTTAAAATTAGTGTACATAGTAAGTTTAGTTAGTCACAATTTGATTGCTGGTCAGTTGACAGCAAAGTGTAATAATAACGTTAGTTAGTTGTCAGTTGATAACGATGTGTCGTCAATGTTGTTAGTTAGTTGTGGACGGGCTCTCGCCGAGGAAGGTTCTCCAAGTCAGGAGAAAGCCAGGCAGTGTAAAGCAGCCATAGATAGCATTAGGGACTTGGTCCTAAGGGCTGATACGTACAGCTGCTGAGTAGCATGAAGGCAGTGACAGTCACTAAGCTAGTGCGAGTAGATTAAGGTGCTGTTCCATAATTACCGTGTGATTCGGTGGAACATGGCTACAGCAAGGAATTCTGTGTGAATACTTGGTGAGTAGGAAACACAACCATTTTCACTTCAAAGTGCTGTCAATCAATGTAATGCGAGAGAAGCGCAATGTTCTCTCCATGTTGAGTGAAGTTCAATGTTCTGTCAATGCTAAATGAATTTCAATGTTCTTAAGATGTTGAATAAGGCACAAGGCCGTGCTTTAACCAAGTGTTGTCAATCAATGTAATGCGAGAGAAACGCAATGTTCTCTCTATGCTGAATGAAGCTCAATGTTCTGTCAAGGCTGAATGAAATTCAATGTTCTTGATATGCTGAAAAAGGCACAAGGCTGTGCTTTAACCAAGTTGTTATTAATCAATGTAATGTGAGAGATAGGCAATGTTCTCTCTATGATGAATGAAATTCAAGATGCTGTCAATTCTGAATGAGATTCCATGTTCTTTACGTGATGGAGGCACAAGGCCGTGCTGCCATCAAGTTATTGTATGATCAATGAATGTCAGCGAGAAGTTGATGTCTATGTAATATGCTTATATATATATTGGTTGTCTGGCACCGACACCTTGGTGATCGGTGGATGTAGTGAACAAAAGTAGTACAAACTTTCACTACAAAAGATGCTTTACTTTCCCATACAAAAATCCGGTACCCATTAAAGGCTGGGTGAATCGGAGCCGTCGGTTGGGATCGAACCCTACCTCTTGTCTTTTGTAGTCCAGTTCACTAACCACTGAGCAATCGCGGCTCTATACGCTAAGTGTTCAATATTCTATATTTGTGCTTATCTCCATTAACAATCTTAGGCGATTGTGGACCAACCGTTATTTTTCTTTGGTTATGGAAGGACCGGTATAACTGCAAACGAATTAAAATCCATAATTGCTCGACTGCTCGTGCCAGTGGAATCATCCGAATTACTAACTCATCTCCCAAACAAAAAAAGGTAGCTGTAGTCCCCATCATAGCAGTCTCAGCATACGCCAAAAGACATAAGACGAAACCGCACAGAAGGTGAACGCAAATCCAACTGTTCCCTGCCATACGATATCATCATGCATCGTAAACAATTGGAATATCGAAACATGATCAAAACGATTAAACACACAGCTCACGGTGTGCACTGAGCAGCTAACTCAGTAGCTCCTGCAACAAGACGGACTTGGAATATGAGGAAACTGCAACAAGGAACACTTTCATACATAGCCTTCAATGGTTTCTGCCGCCTATCCACCATATGGACCGGATGTTCACGTCCTCTTGAAAATGGTGATCGTCATATTTTTTTTTAATGCATAGCGCTTGATGATGTTAGGACATCGTTTTTGACTCCAATTCCGAAGATATAAAACACAGTCGTCGGATTACCCCAGTCGCACAACAAACAGACCGTAAAATTAGCGTATTGCCAGTCTAGGGATATACGATGAGCCATTATGGTGACGTAGCACACACAACAATGGCTGCGCACATAGTTTCCTGATTACTCTAGTGAATGCAGCCTACGAACGAAACACAGTGCAAATTTCCTAAAGAGACAAAACTTCAGCTGACTTGACGGAGCAATCCATATTAATGAGTTCTAACATGTAAATGACTTGCGTCAAACAATTCCAACAACGGTCATTGAACAGCACTCAATGTGCCGTAAACCGCAGATCAACTCTAGACGATGGAAGGTCGCATTCACAACACTTGATTTGTCAAAAAGGAATATTGCCGTGCGTACGACTCCACTTCATCGGCACAGATGTGTTAAGTAAAACATCTTCTTGACTTTAACGCAGACAATTGCAATGGAAAGCCGAAATTAATCAGATCCCAAATGCAACTTCTGCAGCGCTCGAATGAACGTAAACCAATTCCACCATCTTGGAAACGGAAGTCCTATTTTTTCTTAGCCCGTTGCGACTAGATTGTGGTGTACTAGTGATCACCTCCAGCCAACGACTAGATTGTAGAATAATTGTGATGACCTCCTGTTAAGCGACCAGATTGTAGAATAAATGTGATGACCTCCTGTTAGCGACCAGATTGTAGAATAATTATGATGACCTCCTGCTAATGACCAAATTGTAGAATAATTGCCATGACCTACGGTTAGAGACCAGATTGTAGAATAATTGCCATGACCTACGGTTAGAGACCAGATTGTAGAATAATTGCCATGACCTACGGTTAGAGACCAGATTGTAGAATAATTGCCATGACCTACGGTTAGAGACCAGATTGTAGAATAATTGCCATGACCTACGGTTAGAGACCAAATTGTAGAATAATTGCCATGACCTACGGTTAGAGACCAGATTGTACCTATCATAACTTTTTGTTTATCAACCAAATTGTGTAGTATTATTGCTGACCTGTTAACGTCCTTATTTTGCAAAACTGCCGCCATTCTGATTAGGTTACTGAATGCTGAGGGAGACGAAGAAAAGTGAGAAATAGAAAAGTATAAAAAAGACGTGTGTTATGAGCGAAGTCTCCTGTTCTACAAAGATCTGTAGAACGCTGAAGAAGGCTACACCTAGGCCAAAATGTCAGTATTTTGTTGTGTTCCCTTTTTGTAAAGTTGTCACCATACCTTGAAGGAGTGCTTGCTCTTTGCTACCAGCTTTACCGTAACACTGCAATTATTTCCCTGTTCTCTTTCCATGAGGTAGCAAGATCAGTTAATCGATCAAGTTAGTAGACAGCTACAAAGATTTACAGTTAGCTGACTTCATTCGTGGTGGCACATATGGAATCTACTGAGATTCGGTACAGATTTAGGTAGTTACAGTCTAATAGCAGAAATGAAGAATCATGAAATCAGTCAGCAAAAATCAGATAGCCATGATGCAGTAAACATCCAAAGTCAGTAACCAGTTGTAGAGTTTAGAGCTGCAAAGATATTCAGCTACAGCTTTTCTTGAGATTAAGAGTCAGTAGTGAAGACTAGAAACAGCATAGAAAATCAATGAGAGCTCATTGAACTTCTTCCAAGAGATACTGGATAGGAAGAGAGAGAGAAGAGACTCAAGACAGTCAAAGTATGTTATTTAGATTCAGATGTAGAAAAAGGGTTGGAAGAATTTTGTTCTAAGGAGAGGAATAGACATACAAAACTTGCATCAATTAATTCCTTACAATGACTTGCACGCGATGTGACTACCACGACGATCAACAACAGCTGTCTAAAAGCTGCAGCATATTTTAGTAAAGAGATATATGAGACACAATACAAGTTGACTTATTGAGATGTGTTCAATTAGATTCTGATGTAGAAAAAAGGACAGAAGAAGGTTGTTGTAAGCAGAGGAATAGACAGATGAAACTTGCCTTATTTAATTCTCTATGACTTGCATATAATATGACTACCACGACGATCAACAACAGCTGTCTAAAAGCTACAGCATATTTTAGTAAAGAGATATATGAGACACAATACAGGTTGACTTATTGAGATGTGTTCAGTTAGAGTCAGATGTAGAAAAAGGGACAGAAGAAGGTTGTTCTAAGCAGAGAAATAGACATATGAAGCTTGCCTCATTTAATTCTCTATGACTTGCATATAATATGACTACCATGACGATCAACAACAGCTGTCTAAAAGCTATAGTAAATTTAATTAGAGAGAGATATATAAGACACCATACAGATAATGACTCATTGAGATATGTTCTGATACCGTTTAATAACGATATGATGCCTGACGTTGAATGATATTTAATAACACATAATAAAGTTATTAAAACAACTTTGATAAAACCCATTTCAGAGTTATCTGCCTGTGTGGTGAGGGATCCCTGTGCACACGGCTGCCAGGGAAAATGGATTAACACGCAAAATTCAGTTCCTAGTCTCTAGGGACTTCGTCAGAGATGAAAGCTGACGAACGCAACAACAACATATAACCCCTTCAGAGTTATGGTTGGACTTATTACAAGTACTCTCTTTTCTCATACTTGTTCAGTTCCTGGAAGAACAGGTCATGTCGTTTTCTCAAGGTTAAATATGTTTACATACATTTGTCACCCACTCCAAAGATTTTAGTCTCAATACAATCATCATGTGCCATACCGGTTGGTGTTCATGTCCTTCCACAATCTTCTATCTACAGTGCATCATATCAGTTGTGTTGTTGACTGTTTTCTATGCCATGACACCAAGCTATCTAGTATCATCTCTCCTTCCCTGTATTTTTCCAGTTGTGTTGTTGACTGTTTTCTATGCCATGACACCAAGCGATCTAGTATCATCTCTCCTTCCCTGTATTTTTCCAGTTGTGTTGTTGACTGTTGTCTATGCCATGACACCTAGCTATCTAGTATCATCTCTCCTTCCCTGTATTTTTCCAGTTGTGTTGTTGACTGTTTTCTATGCCATGACACCAAGCTATCTAGTATCATCTCTCCTTCCCTGTATTTTTCCAGTTGTGTTGTTGACTGTTTTCTATGCCATGACACCAAGCTATCTAGTATCATCTCTCCTTCCCTGTATTTTTCCAGTTGTGTTGTTGACTGTTTTCTATGCCATGACACCAAGCTATCTAGTATCATCTCTCCTTCCCTGTATTTTTCCAGTTGTGTTGTTGACTGTTTTCTATGCCATGACACCTAGCTATCTAGTATCATCTCTCCTTCCCTGCATTTTTCCAGTTGTGTTGTTGACTGTTTTCTAAGCCATGACACCAAGCTATCCAGTATCATCTCTCCTTCCCTGTATTTTTCCAGTTGTGTTGTTGACTGTTTTCTATGCCATGACACCTAGCTATCTAGTATCATCTCTCCTTCCCTGTATTTTTCCAGTTGTGTTGTTGACTGTTTTCTATGCCATGACACCAAGCGATCTAGTATCATCTCTCCTTCCCTGTATTTTTCCAGTTGTGTTGTTGACTGTTTTCTATGCCATGACACCTAGCTATCTAGTATCATCTCTCCTTCCCTGTATTTTTCCAGTTGTGTTGTTGACTGTTTTCTATGCCATGACACCAAGCTATCTAGTATCATCTCTCCTTCCCTGTATTTTTCCAGTTGTGTTGTTGACTGTTTTCTATGCCATGACACCAAGCTATCTAGTATCATCTCTCCTTCCCTGTATTTTTCCAGTTGTGTTGTTGACTGTTTTCTATGCCATGACACCAAGCTATCTAGTATCATCTCTCCTTCCCTGTATTTTTCCAGTTGTGTTGTTGACTGTTTTCTATGCCATGACACCTAGCTATCTAGTATCATCTCTCCTTCCCTGTATTTTTCCAGTTGTGTTGTTGACTGTTTTCTAAGCCATGACACCAAGCTATCCAGTATCATCTCTCCTTCCCTGTATTTTTCCAGTTGTGTTGTTGACTGTTTTCTATGCCATGACACCTAGCTATCTAGTATCATCTCTCCTTCCCTGTATTTTTCCAGTTGTGTTGTTGACTGTTTTCTAAGCCATGACACCAAGCTATCCAGTATCATCTCTCCTTCCCTGTATTTTTCCAGTTGTAGCTAAATATTCCAACATTCCTCTTCTCATGATGTACCCAAAAAATGTTGATTGTTTCTTTTTGATGTTTTTTTAAGAGCTTCCTTTTGTGTTGGTCTATTTGAGAATTTCTAAATTGATCTTTTTAACTGTCCAGGGAACTCTCAACATCCTTCTGAAAAATTCTATCCATGTAGGCTCTAATTCGCTTACATAGGTCAGTGTTGGCTCTAAATAACACAGATGAACTCTGTTTATCATTTCTTTTGACTAAGACTTGTTGAGCATGTTTTCTCATTTTCTGAAATGCCACTTTGGTCTGTGCTATTCTGCTTTGTATTTGAATGGTCTCAAAACAGTCAAGTCAAAATTAAAGAAAACAGTAACACACAAAGATCAAAAGTTGGGGACACCAGTACAAACATAAGAGGGAAAAAAGAAAAGTGGTTAAGATAAATGAAACAAATTTATGATGACTACAAATATGGGGGAAAAGAGAGAGGAAAAAAAAAGGGCGGGGAGGGGGGTGGGTAAATTGAGAGATGGTTGCCAATCATGAAGCGTGTTTTGCATCAATCTTGTACTAATCAAGAAGCGTGTTTTGCATCAATCTTGTACTAATCAAGAAACGTGTTTTGCATCAATCTTGTACTAATCAAGAAGCGTGTTTTGCATCAATCTTGTACTAATCAAGAACGTGTTTTGCATCAATCTTGTACTAATCAAGAAGCTTGTTTTGCATCAATCTTGTACTAATCAAGAAACGTGTTTTGCATCAATCTTGCACTAATCATGAAGCGTGTTTTGCATCAATCTTGTACTAATCAAGAAGCGTGTTTTGCATCAATCTTGTACTAATCATGAAGCGTGTTTTGCATCAATCTTGCACTAATCATGAAACGTGTTTTGCATCAATCTTGCACTAATCATGAAGCGTGTTTTGCATCAATCTTGTACTAATCATGAAGCGTGTTTTGCATCAATCTTGTACTAATCATGAAGCGTGTTTTGCATCAATCTTGTACTAATCATGAAGCGTGTTTTGAAACAGGGAATACAAGAGGGTGTGTGAAACGGCTTGTAGCAGGGTGATAAGTGAAACAGGGTATAGATAAGAGTTGACCGAAACAGGCTATATTAGTAGGGAAATAATAAACAGAAATGGGAGATAAGTAGAAGTGGTCAGTTGTGCGTGAATTGGGTAAACTGTTTTGGGAGAAGGGGCTAAATAAGCGTGAATTGGGTGAGCTGTTTTAAGGGAAGTGGAGAAACGAGAACAGAGGGAGAGTTTTAAGTTATAAAAAATAGTTGCATTCGAGCAGTTGTCCAGTGCGGACATCTGGAGAAATGCAGTCGATATCGGAGAGAGTAGTTTGACAGATGAAAGTTAAGTAATTCTAGGGCGGCAGCCAGATAGTTTAGTTGTAATATTTCCAGGATTTGTGAATGTCAATTAATAAGTGTTTGTGTTAGATGATTAGAATAGAATAGGTGTGATTGCAGCGGATAAGGTTAGGACTACGTTATCTGAACGAAAGCTGATTATGAATCAGCGCAATCGACACAATGGGGCATTGTTGGAGATTTGTTTGATTGTCCAACAGTAGTCGACTTCAAGGAGGTCGTAGCGGGAAACTTGGGAAGCTTGTGGATAGCTTCTACGATGAATAATTGATTGTGTCGATCATGTTGATCGCACACATAACTGGAAACTTCAAACAAGGGTTCCTTAGAGACTTGGTGAGCTTATGAGTAGCTGTTACTATGAACAATTGATTTTGTCGATCATGTTGATCGCACACATAACTGGAAACTTCAAGCAAGGGTTCCTTAGAGACTTGGTGAGTTTATGAATAGCTTCTACTATGAATAGAGACTTTTGTCGATCATGTTGATCGCACACATGACTGGAAACTTCAAGCAAGGGTCCCTTAGAGACTTGGTGAGCTTATGAATAGCTTCTACTATGAACAATTGAGTTTGTTGATCATGATGATCGCAAACATAATTGGAAACTTCAAGCAAGAGTTCCTTAGAGATCTGATAAGCTTGTGAATAGGTTCTACTATGAATAATGACTTTTGGTTGATCATGGGGTTTACACATATTTGGGAACTCTACAAGAGAGTTCCACAGAGTTGGGGATGTATAGTCAGTCCACGAGAATACACCTGAGGGTGGCAATATAGTTAACCATGGGAGGAAATTATTAATGTCAATATGTGTATTGTATAATTGTGAACTGTTCTGTATGATCCGGACATGCGCCTTGTTGATTAAAGATGTCTTTGTGTACAGTGTGGACTTGTGTTAAGTCATTAAAGCATCTTAATTGTTCTAACGGTCTAGCGAGTGAGCGAACTGGGGGAAGTTGCGGAGAATTAGCAACGGCATAACGTGAAGTACAAACTATAGATCATGACGGTCCAAAGAGACTGGCATTGGCAGTGAGAACAAGTAGCAAATCATAAAGAGTGGCGAGCAAATCGTCATCAGCAATCCGGCCATTAGCAGCATCACGAGTCATAGCTCATCGTGCGAAAGCACCTGTGGTAATGATGGCTCGTGATGCAGAGGGATGATAAACAGGCTCAAGGTTGAAGAGCTGTCAGTCGATCGTTCATTGGTTGTCAATTATTGCAGTTGGTTTTCAGCGTTCAAGACAGGCATTTCATTTCATCAACATCTGAAGATCAGCAACAGCAGATCAATACAAGAGAAAGTCGGCCCGCGTGAGGGGCCGTGATCGTTAGAGTGGTTAGTGCTATCGTGTTGTACGTTGTTACCTTTAGTGCACCCTGGCATGTCATGTCATCGACATAATAAAGGAAGGGGATTGTGTCCTGTTACAGTTTTGCATCAATCTTGTACTAATCATGAAGCGTGTTTTGCATCAATCTTGTACTAATCATGAAGCGTGTTTTGCATCAATCTTGCACTAATCATGAAGCGTGTTTTGCATCAATCTTGTACTAATCACGAAGCGTGTTTTGCACCAATCTTGTACAATTTTATCTCCCCTTTTAGAGCTAAATGATGACGACTGTACGGAAACAGACATCGATATTTCTGTTTGCGCTGTTACGAGTGTGATGACAGAACTAAATAATAAGGTCATTATTAGATAATGTGATGTTTATAGATATTTTCATCCGTGCGGATAATGATAGATTATGACTAAAATGTTTACAAATTGTGCGTTCATTCCACAATTTACCTCCAATCTATCATTTTAATCTCAGCGCCAGCTCTCTAAATTCAATAGGTGTCTGGGGGGTCTTTCTTTCCTCTCATCTCATTTACCCCGATATTTTGTCCAAATGTTTATTTCCATCCGTGTTTTTATTCCAATTTAAAAATAGTTTATTATATCGGTTAAGTTAGGTTCGCATGCGCATGTGACATTGGACATTGACAGCTCGTGGCGCCATCTAGCGAGAAGCAAATATTCCATAAAGTGTTTTCACTGTGCTGAGTTCAGCCGTTACTTCTCTATGACAAACCGTTGACATTGGACATGCAAATTAGAGCATCTTCGGTGAGATTCATTCATTTACTAGGAGCCGTATCCACATTTAAGGTTGGTTACCATAGAGCGAAATAAAATAGATAATGAGATACGCAAAATGTGCAAAAAGGCAAAAGAAGACTGGCTCAGCCAAAAATGTAGAGAAATAGAAACTATGGAAAGCAAACAAGACCTAAGAGGAATGCACACAGAAATAAAGAGAATGACTAATAAAAATAAAAAAGCCACAGAAGGTGGATGCATTGCAGACAAAAAAGGAAAAATGCTAACAGACAATAAGGATATCATAGATAGATGGCAGGAATATATAACAGAACTATTTCATGATCAAAGGGACAAGAAACCAGTTATAAAATGTACATCAGGCTATAAAATCTTAAAATCTGAGGTGGAAAAAGCTATAAAAACAATGAAAAGGGGAAAAGCAGCAGGACCTGAAAGCATACAGATAGAGATGATACAGGCACTTGAAGATTTTGGCATTGAAGTGATTACAGACATATGCACTGACATATACCACACAGGATACATACCAAATGAACTAAAAACATCAATTTTCATTGCATTGCCTAAAAAGAATGGTGCAGTTGAATGCAGTGACTTTAGAACAATAAGCCTAATGAGCCATGTTACAAAAATCTTGCTAAAAGTTATACAAGGAAGGATTCAGAATAAAATCAATACTGAATTAGATGAGCAGCAATTTGGATTTAGGAAAAATAGCGGGACAAAAGAAGCCATATTCTGCATGAGAACATTAATCGAAAAATACACAGAAGTAAACAAACCAATATATGCCTGCTTCATAGACTACACCAAAGCTTTTGATAGAGTACACCACAAACAACTTATAGAATGCCTAAAAGAGATACATCTAGATGACATGGATATACGACTAATATGTAATCTATACTGGGAGCAAACAGCAATAATAAAATATAACAAAGAGTTCTCTACACCCATTGATATAAAAAGAGGAGTAAGACAAGGATGCATCCTATCACCAAGCTTGTTCAATCTATACACTGAGCAAATCTTTAAAAACATCATAGAGATGCCAGGCCTACAAATTAATGGAAAGATATTCAATAACCTAAGATATGCTGACGATACTGTACTATCTATCTATCTATCTATTGACCTTTCGAGCCGTAACCGGCCCATAGGGCGTAGACCAAGATACACCTTCTCCTATATGAATTTTTGTTCTAGCAGTTTTCTTTTAAAGATATTTTATCAAATCTCGCCATCTGTCTCTGTTCTGTGCAAGCAGTTCTATCTCATTGAGGGAGCCGATTCCTGCTGCTCTTGCCTCTCTCATCAATGTTCTTCTCAGTGTCTCCCTGGGTCTTCCTCTTTTTCTTTTACCTGTTGTTTCCCATATGAGGGCTTGCTTTGCTATTCGATTATTATCTCTTCTCATCACATGATACTGTACTACTAGCAGAAAATCCTAAAGACCTACAACAATTACTTAATGAAATAAACACAACAAGCAAAAAATATGGACTAGATATGAATATCAAAAAGACTAAAACTATGATCATAAACAAAGAAAATACTCAAAACCCACAAGTGGATATCAAAATTGAAGGAATAGACCTGGAGACAGTTCAGAACTATAACTACCTTGGACATACTATAACCAGTGATGGAAAATGTACAACTGAAATAAACAAAAGAATAGGAATGGCAAAAAGTAATTTTAATGTCATGAAGAACATACTAACATCAAAACAAATAACACCAGAGCTAAAACTAAGAATAGCAAAATGTTACATTTTCTCAATATTCCTATATGGTGCTGAAACATGGACATTAGACAAGAAAACAGAACAGAGAATTGAAGCCTTTGAAATGTGGATATATAGAAGAATAGGTAGAATTGGATGGAAGGAAAAGAAAACAAATGACAAAGTCTTAAAACAACTAAAAATGAAAAGAGAACTTCTGAACACAATTAGAACAAGACAAATGCGATTCTTAGGCCATGTTAAAAGACACAACAGCCTACTGAAAGTGATCCTGGAGGGGAAAATACAAGGTAAAAGAGGCAGAGGCAGACCAAGATTAACATGGACGAGTAACATCAAAAGATGGACAAATCAACCGATGACAACCTGCACCATCAAAGCAAGAGATAGAGCAAAATGGCGCTCCATGGTAGCCAACCTTCGTTGCGGAGACGGCACTCAATGATGATGATGATGACCATAGAGCGACAATATTACGTTGCCTTTTGTCTTGATAATCCACGTTGTCATACGTTTATCTGATAATCTGTTGATGTCATCGGTCCATTTTAGTTTTGACCTGCCTTATCTATCCGTACTTTCTACTACCAGGTGACCTGCATCATAATATTGCATCTATTCACATGTCCTAAAAATGTTCGAATTGAGTGATATTAAATTGAATTAGTCGGGTATTGAATGAGTTTGCCTGTCTCGTTTCCTGTTTAATTTGTAATCACATCTTCTGTGTACAATTTTGTATTTAAGTGCACGTTTGTTAATCTCTATAAAGACGTACTTGTGGTGATATTGTTCTCGTAGATCTTCCAGATATCAATTAATGCGACCTCGTAATTCTGTCTTCAAAGTTTTAGTGACGTCACGGATGCAGTCTCCCATTATAAAGATTATTTCCTGAGTCAGGATCGGCGCATCTCTGGTGTCTATGCCTTGTGCTAAGGTAGCATCATTAATTATTCACTTTTTGCTATCTTTTTTTGTACTTAGATTCATACCACAGGTTTTATGAGACAGTTAAATTGTATAACACCTATCTCTTCTAGTCTGTCTTTTGTCACCAATGAATCACCTCCCCTCCCGGAAGTGAACTTATTGGCAGCTCGTGTGGTAGCTTCTTAAGTTCTAATGATGACGTAACATGTCAAGCTCAGCGTGGGTCTACTAGAACTTGGCACATATTCTTTTCTGTTCACTGTCTTTTGTTGATATATATGCTGACTTCCCCCATATATGGTGCTACACCATATATTTCTCTTTGCTCCTTGTTGCTGACTCCCTTATCTGGTGTTACAATACTTACCATATATTTGTCTGTGACTGATGAAATGTGTTAGACGAATGACAGGAAACAGTCTGAGAGATAAGATCAGAAATGGAGAACTGAGAAAAAAAAGCTAGGAATATTCCCCGCCATAGAATATATAAGGAAACAACAGATAAATTGGTATGGCCACGTGACAATGCAGAAAGATCAAAACACAACACAACGAGCACTCAACAAACGTTGTGAGAACACCAGACCCAATGGCCGACCACAAAAAAGATGGATTGATGGAATGTTAGAAACACTAGGAAACATAACAGCAGCAGATGCGAACAGAAGAGCAAAAGATGGATTGATGAAATGTTAGAAACACTAGGAAACATAACAGCAGCAGAGGCGAACAGAAGAGCAAAAGATGGATTGATGGAATTTTAGAAACATTAGGAAACATAACAGCAGCAGAGGCGAACAGAAGAGCAAAAGACCGCATCTCCCCTCTACACTGAAAGGCAAATGCGGAAGGAAAGAAGAAGAAGAAGGTGCAACATTGAACAGGGGCTTACGATAGAGACAGGGAGTCAATTATATATTTTTCTTGAGGACACAAAGCTGTCTGCTCGCTCCAAAATTAAATGATAAATGTTGTAACAACTGGGAAAATTAAGGGACGAAGAGATAGAGGAAAGCAAAGAGAAAATATACCAGACAGCTTAAGAGAATGACTTGGCAGAAAGTCAACAACAGAAATTATAAATAACTGTCGAGATCGAAAGCTGTGGAGGGACATGATCACCTACGCCAGCAGGCCCGGTACTTGATGATGATGAATGATAAATACAAAGTTCAAGAGAAAAATTAGTTCACTCTAATCTCTCTGTTAACTCACAAAATATCCACTTATCAACTGCTACACAATCGGCATCTTATCTATTGTGTACTGACCCAGCCTAATCTCAATCCTTTTAGATTTAAAAAAAAAAATTACTTCTATTCCCATTCTTGATCTCTAATCTACAAGTCTCTTGATTAACTTGCATATCTAGCTGTTCCTAGTTATCTATCCTTCTCTGATTGATCTAATAATTTCATCTTTACCCAAATATATCTTTCCTGGTGGGATTCATTGTTCAGTCGCTTGGCTTGAGATGCTTAACTACGGGGCACATTCTACGAATCAATTCAGAGGAAGAGGTATGTTTACAGCACTCGGAAAAAATGACAAATAATCAACAACAAAAAAAATATGGACCACAGCAGGATCGAACCCGTACTCAGTGGCACAGCGCCTTGCCACGAAAAGCCAAACGCTAGGGAGCACTGCCACTCAGCTAACTAAAAAAATTAGCTAGCTTGGACAATGTCTTTTTCACGAAGGTGTTCTCATGACTATAGCATAAGGTTGCGATCACAGCTCGGAAATATTTGTCCTGTTAAGACAAGTATCTCCCGCATAGGTTAGGGCTGAATACTTGCGTCGCAGACAAACATTTAGGACGAAACAGCACGATTATCGCCTCGGAAGTTTCCCTCTATAATAATATTCATATATTATTATTTGTCTCCGTGGCACATTCTACCTTGCTCAGGTATCGTGACTGTTGACTCTTTGATCGCCTTCTCTGGCTATATTTCTCTGCCCAAACTCTTCTGATCCTGTCCTATTGTTTCGACCATTCTTCTTAGACTACTTGTCAGCTCATGTCTCTTCAACAGTTCTATCTCGACTAACTACTGGTTGTTGTTGTTGTTGCTGCTGCTGCTGCTGTTGTAATTGATGTAATGCCATGAGTTGATGTGAGTAAGGTGCCCTTTTATTCATTGACGTGGCGGGTTGTAATGATATTCTTGACATTCCCGGGGCTTGCTGGAGAAGTTGGAGTTCGTCTGTCCAGGCTATGCTGGGTCACTACTAGTCCAGCCCAGAGGTAATGCAATGCTGGGTCTTCTCTATCTGTAACAGCCACCACTACAGGGAACATGGCGATCCTAGCTACTGTTATCCAGCTTTTTTTTAAATGCAGATTGTTATCGAGTGAGCCCACGAAAGTGTAGAACAGCTAGGTCTTGGTAAACTGTTGGTGCGCCAAACTCGCTATTGCGAAAGTGGGTTGGAGGCGCTTATACACTGGTCAGCTACTCTCTCCTCAACCGCTCTGTCCAGACTGACCACTTGGTTTGGTTCGCATCTACTGACTTTCGCCAGGTGGCGCTATAATCCAGCATCCTCATTCCGGCCATCTCATGTCTGGTCCGGTCATCTCATGTCTGGTCCTGTAATCTCATGCCTGGTCCGGTCATCTCATGTCTGGTCCCGCCATCTCATGCCTGGTCCGGTCATCTCATGTCTGGTCCGGTCATCTCATGTCTGGTCCGGTCATCTCATGTCTGGTCCGGTCATCTCATGTCTGATCCGGTCATCTCATGTCTGATCCGGTCACCGCACATCTAATCCGGTCATCTCATGTCTGGTCCGGTTATCTCATCTCTGATCCCTCTCTCTCTTCCCTCAATTTCCTAAGTTGTTACAATATATTCCAGTTGTTCTCTTCTCATTACATGGCCAAAAAATGATGATTATTTCTTCCTAATATTGGAAATTAGCTCTCTTTTTACTTTGGCATCTTTCAGAACATTTTCATTACTCTTCTTAGCTGTTGATGGTATTCTCAACATTCTTCTGTAAAACCATCTTTCTACCGACTCCAGTGATTTTCTTGTCTGTTGTCCTATTGCCCATGATTCACATCCATATGTTAAGACTAGCTCTACATAACATTAAGAATTCTTTTCTTGTTTCTATTGTCAAAAATGGATTTCACAAATCTTCCTAATTTTTTTTGTGTGGAAAGCTGCTTTTGCCTGAGCCATTCTGCATTTCACCTCTCTTGTACATCTTCCGTCTGAGGTTAACAAAGTTCCCAAATATTTAAATTCATTTACCTGTTTTAATATTGTTCCACTTGTCTTTATTTTGCACTGAGGTGATGTCGTTTTCTTTGTTGTTACCATTATTTATGTCGTTTTGCTATTAAGGCCGAGTCCTTTTTTTTTTGCTTCTTCTTTCTATCTTCTAATAAATGTGTAGCTTTTCTCTGGAACTATTTATTATTCGGATGACCTTTATCCTATATCGTTACACTTAATAACGTTACATGCGATGTCTTCGCAGAATAATGCACATCAAATGACAGGACAAAATAACCAACTTAACTGTCCTGCAACGTGCTATAAGACTCCAACTATCATGTCGATGCTCAGATGTCGAAGACTAAGATGGCTGGGACACGTCCAATTAATGGAAGAAAAACGCATCCCCAAGCAAATACTATATGGTGAACTAATACACGGAAAAAGACAAATCGGCAGACCTAAACTACGATATAAAGATATCTGTAAATCATCTCTGAATGACTTCTCCATCAGTGAAAATGACTTGAAACATCTGGCAAGTGATTGCACATCATGGAGAGCATGTATAATGAATGGTATAACATCATTTGAGACTGTGCTAAGGCAATACTTAGAAGAGAAAAGACTCATGAAAGTGGATGGAAAACCCTGTAGATCAGTGGGCCTGACTTGTTCATTCTGTGGCCGTGTGTGTGTCAAACTTTGGTAGAATTAGCCACAAGAGAAGCTGTTCGACAAAAACAAAACCTCAGAAACAAAACAATACAAAATAGCCTCCACCAGACCGTCTGACAAGACGAAAAGGGTCATATATACACTTAATATTCTTCGTAACAGCGTTACAACACCAGTGTAACAGGGTGCATCTAACAAAACCAATAAAGGTGTTGTTAACAACATCAATAAAGGTGTTGTTAACAACATCAATAAAGGTGTTGTTAACAACAGGTTCTTATTTTGTTGAAATGTTAGTGTTGGGCATCTACGTCTTTGGGTGTCGTAATCAGGTGATACTGTTTTACTGAGGCGTTGTTACCAAGTGATTATAGATTGCTGTGGTGTTGTTAATACTTGCTTCTATTTCTTTGAAGTCTATTGTCACGAACGTCTATTTCTTTGAAGTCTATTGTCACGAACGTCTATTTCTTTGAAGTCTATTGTCACGAACGTCTATTTCTTTAAAGTCTATTGTCAAGTAATTATTTTTTTTTTAAAGTTTATTGTTAAGAACGTATATTTCTTTGAAGAAAATTGTCAAGTACACTTATTTATTCGAAGTTTAATGTCAAGTAATTCTATTTCTCAGAAGTTTATTGTCAAGTAATTATATTTCTTTGAAATGTATTGTCAAATATGTCTGTTTCTTTGAAGTTTAATGTCAAATAATACTATTTCTCAGAAGTCTATTGTCAAGTAAATTATATTTCTGTGAAATATATTGTCAAGTACGTCTGTTTATTGGAAATATGTTGTCAAGTACGTCTATTTCTTTACAATTTATTGTCAGGCGCTTCTACTTCAATGAGCTACCTCTTCCTCTGAATTGATTCACTGATTATCGCCTCGGAAGTTTCCCTCTATAATAATATTCATTTATTATTATTTGTCTCCTCTACTTCAATGATACTGTGTCAGAAGTGACTCTTCTTTACTGGAAGTTAAGACGAAGTCATTCTAAAGAATGTAATGTTTGATTTTTGCCATGTGTTTTTACCTCTCTCAGATAATGTAAACAAGTGATTATATACAGCGCTGTGGCATTAAGTGATTCTGCTTTGACGGAGCACTGTTACCAAGTGATTTTGCATATCCGAAATCATCATCATCAAGTATCGGGCCTATTGGCGTAGATGATCATGTCTCTCCACAACTTTCGATCTCGGCAGCTATTTATCATTTCTGTTGTTGACCTTCTGCCAAGCCATTCTCTTAAGCTGTCTGTTATTTTTTCTCTTTGCTTCCATCTATCTCTTCGTCCCTCAATTTTTCCAGTTGTTGCAATATATTCCAGTTGTTCTCTTCTCATTACATGGCCCAAAAAAATGATGATTGTCTCTTCCTAACATTGGAAATTAGCTCTCTTTTTGCTTTGACCTCTCTCAGAACCTCTTCATTACTCTTCTTAGCTGTCCATGGTATTCGCAACATTCTTCTGTAAAACCACATTTCTGCAGACTCCAGTGATTTTCTTGTCTGTTGTCCTATTGTCCATGATTCACATCCATATGTTAAGACTGACTCTACGTAACATTTAAGAACTCTTTTCTTGTTTCTATTGCCAAAAATGGATTGCATAGTATTTTCCTCATTTTCTGGAAAGCAGCTTTTGCCTGAGCCATTCTGCATCTCACCTCTTTTGTACATCTTCCGTCTGAGGTTAACAAAGTTCCCAAATATTTAAATTCATTTACCTGTTTTAATATTGTTCCACTTGTCTTTATTTTGCACTTTATTTTTCTTTGTTGTTACCATTACCTCTGTCTTTTGCTATTAAGGCTGAGTCCGTCTTCCGTCTGAGGATATCAGAAATAGTTAGGTTAAAAATTGTTGAGCTGACCCTTATTTTCACATTTCGATTTTGCAGCGCTGCTGCCTACTATGGTATGTTGAGAAAAAGACTAGCAGCCGGTGTCTGTCCATTTAAACTCCCCCGGCCATAGTGGTAAACCTGACATGCAATTTACCAGCATTGTCTTGTGTCACTCCAGTAATCGCAGCCGGTTCGCCCTTGAGAATCGCCTCATTGCCCAGTTGGGTTCGCGCCCCCCTCAATGACATGAGCATATCGCTCTCATACACATACCACACATTTTTTAACCCATGCGCTACCGAACCTATTCATGTATGCATACTTATCTGCATATGTATTGGCACATTTAGACACCTTCGGGGTTTTTTGTGTGTTTTGGGGCAATATATACGGATTTATGCCTGCACGCATGTACGGTTAGGTACACAATCTTTTTTTTTTTTACACATCTGTTCGTTGTACACACACACAGAGTTAGATACACACAGTTTATACGTATCTTGTATCCACCTCCCCATATCTTTAGAACCCCACCGTCCTCTCACCTGACTGCCTGGTCAATGAGATATATAGCTGGTCATCCCGCCTTATTTTAGTTCATTCAGAAGCTGACCACGCTCCGAAAAAACAGGGACATGACTTTTTTAATTTCCTTTCTCGGGTATCTAGCATATTATCGACATGTAGTTAGATGTGTGTACATATCCTTATATATGTTTGTGTTGTTGTTCCAGCTGAAGGCCTACTTGGCCGAAACGTCGACTTTTGTTTTGTTAATTACCGTGTAAAGCTGTTACCATACCATTTTTCTTTAAATCGTCATTACGATCAGCTTTACAGCATCTCTATGCATCTTGTTGCCTTTACTCCTTGCCTACTATGATCAAATCCCAACCGACGGCTTCCGTGTTCACCCAGCTTTTAATGGGTACCGGATTTTTTTCTGGGAGAGTAAAACGGCACGGGCGTAATACCAACCACATTACCCCAAAAAATCACGTGCCGAATGTCTGTAAAATTTATGCTCACTAACACCATATTCCCTATACGCCACTTGGTGTGACGGGGGTACTTTACTTTCATTTTTTACTATTGTCAAGTGATCTTTTTAAAGGTTCAAATGTTAGTAAACCAAACTGTGGCTGAATTATAGCCTTTTCGTTTCACACTATTTTGTGACTGAGTGTATCTAATTACATCTAACATGTCACCAGACATAACATCTTTTCATGAAAATGTCAGCAAATGGGTTCCAGTCTTCATTGATTAGAAACTCAATTATCCAAACTTCGGTTATTAAAAATAAATATACAAAAAAAACACATGGTCACAAATATTCCGGATAATCGAGTTCCTTCTCTACTTGTGATCAACCTAGTTTTAGAATAACTATACCCGAACGATGTTATGACGTGATTTATAGGAACCATCAACGTATTGTTCTACAGTGAGAGAAACATAGAGCAGTTCTTTATAATGCATTACTTTATTCATATATTCAAAGATTGACAAAGTGTACCTGACAAGAGACGGATTTCTTCAGGCAGGCTGTAATGAAAGCAATTTCCTGCAAATGACGTGCGACCTGATGATGATGAACAAAGTTTACAGGCAAAATCTGAAAAAAAGAGGTGAAATTTTCTGTATCTGTGAATCATAAACTGATATTTTCTCTGAACAGGGAACGTTGTTTGTCCCTCTATGTGTCCCTGGCATTATTCTCTGGTTAAAGTTAGTTCATAGGACGGCTGATGAGTGACACATGAGTATTGATGTGTCTATGAGTTTATTGATCATTGACCAGTCAAGGTAGAGGATGTTCTGATTAAGTCTGACTTGCGAAGTGATAGTTTGAGAATGGCCTTATTTATTCAATTATTCCTTAAAGATGTGTATAGCCAAAGTATTCTTGTTAATCTTTGTCTTGTTTGTTGTATATTTCGACAGTGTCAATGTTTAATTTTGCTAGAAATTCAAAATAAATGCAGAGCATTTGTGATGAGTCAGAGACAGAGAGCCTATGGTTTGTAGCAGGGAATGAGAGAAAGATAAGAAGAAAATAGAGGAAGAGAGAAAGCGAGAGAATGAAGGTCAAATGACGAAATAAGGGAGAGGGTAATGATAGAGGCTAGGCAGAGAGGAATGACAGAAAAACATGAAAAGTGAATAGATAGATCAACTCAAGACGAAATGTGTCGCACGAGAATGTGGAGAATCAGGGGGAGAGAACGGATATTGAGTTATTGAGTTATTTGCGGGTCATCATCATTGCACTCCGAACATGTCCATAGGTGCTCAGATCCCCTCCTCAGCAATTCCCTCAGTGTCCAGCGACTGACGACTCCAGTTCTATGTTGGTTGATAAGTCTTCTTACACGGCCACCAAGTTTCTCATTTCTGGCTGTGCCCATCTTAACTCCCATTTCCATCATCCGAAGAAGCGACGTTGATCTGTGTTTGTCGAAGTCCTGTGCTCTTCCCACATCTCGGAGTGCATTGATGACGTCCGCCCGATCCATCGGTTGCCCGTCCTCAACGACAGCGCAGCTAGCCAACCTGTCCGCTCTCTCATTTCCCCGTACTCCCGCATGTCCAGGGACATAGACAAAGGTGACCTTACGTATTTTGGATTTCTGCAACGACTCTACCCATTGCATGCGTACAAAGCCCGCCTCCACTTTTTTTATCATGCTCATCGAATCACTCAGTATACATGCGTGGATGTAGTCTTGTGACTCTAACCATTTGAATGCCTTGGTCACTGCCATCACCTCCATTGTCATGCTACTCGTGGTCATGGCGTATGCACCACTGTCTTCCTTGGCTATTCTGCCTGCCGAACGTGCTGTAAATGCCCATGCACTTTTTTCGTGTCGTCTTACAGATCCGTCTGTATAGATGACTGCATCTTTCTCATCGGTGTTATCGCAGATGAGACCGTTGACCTCAGCATTAACCACGATCATTAACCACGACCGGGTTCTGTTCCCTACTTTTCCTGTCGAGTGTGACAATACATGAGAAAGTCCCCTTGAATGACGTAGGCACCGGTATCCACTCCTCACCAACGCTGAGATTGGTAAGCCCACAGACCTGTTTGATGACATCTTCTGCTCGGCCCACCCATGATTTGCCTCTTTTTAGCCTGGTACCTTTCTCTGTGTTGAGCACGTGGTGCAATGGATGCTCTGTATCTGTACTAATCTTCAGGTATGCTCGTGCTCTCCAGATCTTGATTCTGTCATCCATGGTTGGAAAGTCAAGAAGATACCTCATTGCCACACAGGGAGTGCCCCTCGTACATCCCAGGATAATGCGCATGGCTTCATTTTGTATTTTCTCCAGCCTATCAATTTGAGTCGTACTGACAGTAAGAATGGCCAGGGCATACTCGATTGGTGCGAGGACTAATCCCTGGAACAGAAGAGTAAGTAGCCTCTGCTCGATGTTGGCAGCTGCCATGACCTTCAAGGCGGCTAATCCTTTGCGGGATTTTGTTATCACATGGTCAACGTGGTCCCGAAAACACAGGCTGCGATCAAACTTAACTCCGAGGTATGTCATCAACTTGTCCCTGGTCACCTCATCAGCTCCCATTCGTACTACCGGTGTGGTCGTATTAACCATTATTATATTATTAAGAGAACGGATATGAGCAAAAGTAGTGAACAAAGGATTCAGTCTTCGGATAGCGGTGGAGCCGAGAGGTTCTTTCCGTAGGGCGTTAGCCATTAGAGCTAGCAACCCTTAAAATTAGTGTACATAGTAAGTTTAGTTAGTCACAATTTGATTGCTGGTCAGTTGACAGCAAAGTGTAATAATAACGTTAGTTAGTTGTCAGTTGATAACGATGTGTCGTCAATGTTGTTAGTTAGTTGTGGACGGGCTCTCGCCGAGGAAGGTTCTCCAAGTCAGGAGAAAGCCAGGCAGTGTAAAGCAGCCATAGATAGCATTAGGGACTTGGTCCTAAGGGCTGATACGTACAGCTGCTGAGTAGCATGAAGGCAGTGACAGTCACTAAGCTAGTGCGAGTAGATTAAGGTGCTGTTCCATAATTACCGTGTGATTCGGTGGAACATGGCTACAGCAAGGAATTCTGTGTGAATACTTGGTGAGTAGGAAACACAACCATTTTCACTTCAAAGTGCTGTCAATCAATGTAATGCGAGAGAAGCGCAATGTTCTCTCCATGTTGAGTGAAGTTCAATGTTCTGTCAATGCTAAATGAATTTCAATGTTCTTAAGATGTTGAATAAGGCACAAGGCCGTGCTTTAACCAAGTGTTGTCAATCAATGTAATGCGAGAGAAACGCAATGTTCTCTCTATGCTGAATGAAGCTCAATGTTCTGTCAAGGCTGAATGAAATTCAATGTTCTTGATATGCTGAAAAAGGCACAAGGCTGTGCTTTAACCAAGTTGTTATTAATCAATGTAATGTGAGAGATAGGCAATGTTCTCTCTATGATGAATGAAATTCAAGATGCTGTCAATTCTGAATGAGATTCCATGTTCTTTACGTGATGGAGGCACAAGGCCGTGCTGCCATCAAGTTATTGTATGATCAATGAATGTCAGCGAGAAGTTGATGTCTATGTAATATGCTTATATATATATTGGTTGTCTGGCACCGACACCTTGGTGATCGGTGGATGTAGTGAACAAAAGTAGTACAAACTTTCACTACAAAAGATGCTTTACTTTCCCATACAAAAATCCGGTACCCATTAAAGGCTGGGTGAATCGGAGCCGTCGGTTGGGATCGAACCCTACCTCTTGTCTTTTGTAGTCCAGTTCACTAACCACTGAGCAATCGCGGCTCTATACGCTAAGTGTTCAATATTCTATATTTGTGCTTATCTCCATTAACAATCTTAGGCGATTGTGGACCAACCGTTATTTTTCTTTGGTTATGGAAGGACCGGTATAACTGCAAACGAATTAAAATCCATAATTGCTCGACTGCTCGTGCCAGTGGAATCATCCGAATTACTAACTCATCTCCCAAACAAAAAAAGGTAGCTGTAGTCCCCATCATAGCAGTCTCAGCATACGCCAAAAGACATAAGACGAAACCGCACAGAAGGTGAACGCAAATCCAACTGTTCCCTGCCATACGATATCATCATGCATCGTAAACAATTGGAATATCGAAACATGATCAAAACGATTAAACACACAGCTCACGGTGTGCACTGAGCAGCTAACTCAGTAGCTCCTGCAACAAGACGGACTTGGAATATGAGGAAACTGCAACAAGGAACACTTTCATACATAGCCTTCAATGGTTTCTGCCGCCTATCCACCATATGGACCGGATGTTCACGTCCTCTTGAAAATGGTGATCGTCATATTTTTTTTTAATGCATAGCGCTTGATGATGTTAGGACATCGTTTTTGACTCCAATTCCGAAGATATAAAACACAGTCGTCGGATTACCCCAGTCGCACAACAAACAGACCGTAAAATTAGCGTATTGCCAGTCTAGGGATATACGATGAGCCATTATGGTGACGTAGCACACACAACAATGGCTGCGCACATAGTTTCCTGATTACTCTAGTGAATGCAGCCTACGAACGAAACACAGTGCAAATTTCCTAAAGAGACAAAACTTCAGCTGACTTGACGGAGCAATCCATATTAATGAGTTCTAACATGTAAATGACTTGCGTCAAACAATTCCAACAACGGTCATTGAACAGCACTCAATGTGCCGTAAACCGCAGATCAACTCTAGACGATGGAAGGTCGCATTCACAACACTTGATTTGTCAAAAAGGAATATTGCCGTGCGTACGACTCCACTTCATCGGCACAGATGTGTTAAGTAAAACATCTTCTTGACTTTAACGCAGACAATTGCAATGGAAAGCCGAAATTAATCAGATCCCAAATGCAACTTCTGCAGCGCTCGAATGAACGTAAACCAATTCCACCATCTTGGAAACGGAAGTCCTATTTTTTCTTAGCCCGTTGCGACTAGATTGTGGTGTACTAGTGATCACCTCCAGCCAACGACTAGATTGTAGAATAATTGTGATGACCTCCTGTTAAGCGACCAGATTGTAGAATAAATGTGATGACCTCCTGTTAGCGACCAGATTGTAGAATAATTATGATGACCTCCTGCTAATGACCAAATTGTAGAATAATTGCCATGACCTACGGTTAGAGACCAGATTGTAGAATAATTGCCATGACCTACGGTTAGAGACCAGATTGTAGAATAATTGCCATGACCTACGGTTAGAGACCAGATTGTAGAATAATTGCCATGACCTACGGTTAGAGACCAGATTGTAGAATAATTGCCATGACCTACGGTTAGAGACCAAATTGTAGAATAATTGCCATGACCTACGGTTAGAGACCAGATTGTACCTATCATAACTTTTTGTTTATCAACCAAATTGTGTAGTATTATTGCTGACCTGTTAACGTCCTTATTTTGCAAAACTGCCGCCATTCTGATTAGGTTACTGAATGCTGAGGGAGACGAAGAAAAGTGAGAAATAGAAAAGTATAAAAAAGACGTGTGTTATGAGCGAAGTCTCCTGTTCTACAAAGATCTGTAGAACGCTGAAGAAGGCTACACCTAGGCCAAAATGTCAGTATTTTGTTGTGTTCCCTTTTTGTAAAGTTGTCACCATACCTTGAAGGAGTGCTTGCTCTTTGCTACCAGCTTTACCGTAACACTGCAATTATTTCCCTGTTCTCTTTCCATGAGGTAGCAAGATCAGTTAATCGATCAAGTTAGTAGACAGCTACAAAGATTTACAGTTAGCTGACTTCATTCGTGGTGGCACATATGGAATCTACTGAGATTCGGTACAGATTTAGGTAGTTACAGTCTAATAGCAGAAATGAAGAATCATGAAATCAGTCAGCAAAAATCAGATAGCCATGATGCAGTAAACATCCAAAGTCAGTAACCAGTTGTAGAGTTTAGAGCTGCAAAGATATTCAGCTACAGCTTTTCTTGAGATTAAGAGTCAGTAGTGAAGACTAGAAACAGCATAGAAAATCAATGAGAGCTCATTGAACTTCTTCCAAGAGATACTGGATAGGAAGAGAGAGAGAAGAGACTCAAGACAGTCAAAGTATGTTATTTAGATTCAGATGTAGAAAAAGGGTTGGAAGAATTTTGTTCTAAGGAGAGGAATAGACATACAAAACTTGCATCAATTAATTCCTTACAATGACTTGCACGCGATGTGACTACCACGACGATCAACAACAGCTGTCTAAAAGCTGCAGCATATTTTAGTAAAGAGATATATGAGACACAATACAAGTTGACTTATTGAGATGTGTTCAATTAGATTCTGATGTAGAAAAAAGGACAGAAGAAGGTTGTTGTAAGCAGAGGAATAGACAGATGAAACTTGCCTTATTTAATTCTCTATGACTTGCATATAATATGACTACCACGACGATCAACAACAGCTGTCTAAAAGCTACAGCATATTTTAGTAAAGAGATATATGAGACACAATACAGGTTGACTTATTGAGATGTGTTCAGTTAGAGTCAGATGTAGAAAAAGGGACAGAAGAAGGTTGTTCTAAGCAGAGAAATAGACATATGAAGCTTGCCTCATTTAATTCTCTATGACTTGCATATAATATGACTACCATGACGATCAACAACAGCTGTCTAAAAGCTATAGTAAATTTAATTAGAGAGAGATATATAAGACACCATACAGATAATGACTCATTGAGATATGTTCTGATACCGTTTAATAACGATATGATGCCTGACGTTGAATGATATTTAATAACACATAATAAAGTTATTAAAACAACTTTGATAAAACCCATTTCAGAGTTATCTGCCTGTGTGGTGAGGGATCCCTGTGCACACGGCTGCCAGGGAAAATGGATTAACACGCAAAATTCAGTTCCTAGTCTCTAGGGACTTCGTCAGAGATGAAAGCTGACGAACGCAACAACAACATATAACCCCTTCAGAGTTATGGTTGGACTTATTACAAGTACTCTCTTTTCTCATACTTGTTCAGTTCCTGGAAGAACAGGTCATGTCGTTTTCTCAAGGTTAAATATGTTTACATACATTTGTCACCCACTCCAAAGATTTTAGTCTCAATACAATCATCATGTGCCATACCGGTTGGTGTTCATGTCCTTCCACAATCTTCTATCTACAGTGCATCATATCAGTTGTGTTGTTGACTGTTTTCTATGCCATGACACCAAGCTATCTAGTATCATCTCTCCTTCCCTGTATTTTCCAGTTGTGTTGTTGACTGTTTTCTATGCCATGACACCAAGCGATCTAGTATCATCTCTCCTTCCCTGTATTTTTCCAGTTGTGTTGTTGACTGTTGTCTATGCCATGACACCTAGCTATCTAGTATCATCTCTCCTTCCCTGTATTTTTCCAGTTGTGTTGTTGACTGTTTTCTATGCCATGACACCAAGCTATCTAGTATCATCTCTCCTTCCCTGTATTTTTCCAGTTGTGTTGTTGACTGTTTTCTATGCCATGACACCAAGCTATCTAGTATCATCTCTCCTTCCCTGTATTTTTCCAGTTGTGTTGTTGACTGTTTTCTATGCCATG
The DNA here is from genome assembly GCA_032433765.1 of Megaustenia siamemsis. Taxonomy (NCBI): domain Eukaryota; kingdom Metazoa; phylum Mollusca; class Gastropoda; order Stylommatophora; family Ariophantidae; genus Megaustenia; species Megaustenia siamemsis. Next base: position 24,972,744 of record JAVIAB010000159.1, on the reverse strand, counting down.
ACACCAAGCTATCTAGTATCATCTCTCCTTCCCTGTATTTTTCCAGTTGTGTTGTTGACTGTTTTCTATGCCATGACACCTAGCTATCTAGTATCATCTCTCCTTCCCTGCATTTTTCCAGTTGTGTTGTTGACTGTTTTCTAAGCCATGACACCAAGCTATCCAGTATCATCTCTCCTTCCCTGTATTTTTCCAGTTGTGTTGTTGACTGTTTTCTATGCCATGACACCTAGCTATCTAGTATCATCTCTCCTTCCCTGTATTTTTCCAGTTGTGTTGTTGACTGTTTTCTATGCCATGACACCAAGCGATCTAGTATCATCTCTCCTTCCCTGTATTTTTCCAGTTGTGTTGTTGACTGTTTTCTATGCCATGACACCTAGCTATCTAGTATCATCTCTCCTTCCCTGTATTTTTCCAGTTGTGTTGTTGACTGTTTTCTATGCCATGACACCAAGCTATCTAGTATCATCTCTCCTTCCCTGTATTTTTCCAGTTGTGTTGTTGACTGTTTTCTATGCCATGACACCAAGCTATCTAGTATCATCTCTCCTTCCCTGTATTTTTCCAGTTGTGTTGTTGACTGTTTTCTATGCCATGACACCAAGCTATCTAGTATCATCTCTCCTTCCCTGTATTTTTCCAGTTGTGTTGTTGACTGTTTTCTATGCCATGACACCTAGCTATCTAGTATCATCTCTCCTTCCCTGTATTTTTCCAGTTGTGTTGTTGACTGTTTTCTAAGCCATGACACCAAGCTATCCAGTATCATCTCTCCTTCCCTGTATTTTTCCAGTTGTGTTGTTGACTGTTTTCTATGCCATGACACCTAGCTATCTAGTATCATCTCTCCTTCCCTGTATTTTTCCAGTTGTGTTGTTGACTGTTTTCTAAGCCATGACACCAAGCTATCCAGTATCATCTCTCCTTCCCTGTATTTTTCCAGTTGTAGCTAAATATTCCAACATTCCTCTTCTCATGATGTACCCAAAAAATGTTGATTGTTTCTTTTTGATGTTTTTTTAAGAGCTTCCTTTTGTGTTGGTCTATTTGAGAATTTCTAAATTGATCTTTTTAACTGTCCAGGGAACTCTCAACATCCTTCTGAAAAATTCTATCCATGTAGGCTCTAATTCGCTTACATAGGTCAGTGTTGGCTCTAAATAACACAGATGAACTCTGTTTATCATTTCTTTTGACTAAGACTTGTTGAGCATGTTTTCTCATTTTCTGAAATGCCACTTTGGTCTGTGCTATTCTGCTTTGTATTTGAATGGTCTCAAAACAGTCAAGTCAAAATTAAAGAAAACAGTAACACACAAAGATCAAAAGTTGGGGACACCAGTACAAACATAAGAGGGAAAAAAGAAAAGTGGTTAAGATAAATGAAACAAATTTATGATGACTACAAATATGGGGGAAAAGAGAGAGGAAAAAAAAAGGGCGGGGAGGGGGGTGGGTAAATTGAGAGATGGTTGCCAATTTATTTGTAAAACTTGGGGACACCTATGCAAACATGGAATTTTTTTTTTTGGGGGGGGGGGGAAGAGAGAAAGCATTGCCGACACTTCATAATTGGGGACAACTTTGCAAATATAAGCGGGGAGGGAGGGGGGGGAAGAGAGAAAGATTTGCCGACACTTCATAATTGGGGACTACTTTGCAAATATAAGCGGGGGGGGGGGGGGGGGGAGAAAGCATTGCCGACACTTCATAATTGGGGACAACTTTGCAAATATAAAGGGGGGGGGGGAGAGAGAAAGCATTGCCGACACTTCATAATTGGGGACAACTTTGCAAATATAAGCGGGGGGGGGGGGGGGAGAAAGCATTGCCGACACTTCATAATTGGGGACAACTTTGCAAATATAAGCGTGGGGGAGAGAGAAAGCATTGCCGACACTTCATAATTGGGGACAACTTTGCAAATATAAGCGGGGGGGGGGGGGGGGGGATGGCTACACATAAACAAAGCACACACGTATCAAATGTTGGGATCAGATCAGGAAATAAATCAATAATACAAAATTAAGGATAACTGTACAAACAGAAGGGCAGAAAAAACAAAAGCTACAGATAATAGACGACAAGGACAGAAGGAGATAAGATCACAAATAAAACAAGAGTGAGGTTAACACAAAAGAAAAAATGGAAGAGATAACAAAACACAGATTAGCAGTCACAAATAGACAATTTAATGTTGTTTGCTTAAAGATAGTGCAAATTGTAGCAAAAATAAATGAATAATAAAAATAACTCAACATCTGCAGTCTTTGAAGAACAAGAAGCAAACTAACAAAAATTCCTACCATTTATGGCTGGATATGAATCTGTCATCTTCTTGTACAAAGGCCAAAGTATTTGCCAGATTCATTTATCAATATTATCTTAAGGCTATTTAAACATGTTCTATCAACTATCTCTGTCATAGTTTTACATTTTCAGAAACTCAAATCAAAAGGTTACATTTATAAAGCTGGTCTCCTTTAGTGTCTATATAGAATTTTTTTAAAATGAAATCTCAACACAACATAGAATGAAGGCATTTCTTCTGTACATCTCTACTTATGTAGACTTCCAAGACACTCAAGCACAGCATACCAACTGCATCACTTGTATTCAGGTTTTTGCTATTTTATGAATTTCAAATCTTCTGTCGAGCATGTGTTTTATTGTCAGTTATAATGTCTCTACTTCCAATTAAAACTGCTCTACTTAAATGACACGTCAGATTTTTGTCCTGTTTGTGTTTTCATGAATGCTTTTATTTAGCTATCGAGTAAAAGCAGAACCACACACATCAAATCTGTAATGTCTTCACTTTATATATGTTCCTTTGTGAGCATTTCTATGTGGCCATCACATGCACCAAACACATCACATATAAGACTTTCTCATCAAATGTTTTAACATATGATTAGACATCTACCATTAGCATGAAAGTAACAATTGCCCCGTGTATAGCATCTTAAGGAAGAAGGAAGGAAGTTTACAGGCGCGCACAAAACATCATCAAGTACCGGACCTGCTGGCATCATGTCTCTCCACAACTTTCTATCTCAACAGTTATTTATCATTTCTGTTGTTGACCTTCTGCCAAGCATTTCTCTTAAGCTGTCTGGTATCTTTTCTCTTTGCTTTCCTCTATCTCTTCATCCCTTAATTTTTCCAGTTGTTACAATATATTCCAGTTGTTCTCTTCTCATTACATGGCCAAAAAATGATGATTGTTTCTTCCTAATATTGGAAATTAGCTCTCTTTTTGCTTTGACCTCTCTCAGAACATTTTCATTACTCTTCTTATATGTCCATGGTATTCTCAACATTCTTCTGTAAAACCACATTTTTACAGACTCCAGTGATTTTCTTATCTGTTGCCCTATTGTCCATGATTCATATCCATATGTTAAGACTGGCTCTACATAACATTTAAGAACTCTTTTTCTTGTTTCTATTGTCAAAAATGGATTGCGCAGTATCTTCCTCATTTTTTAGAAAGCACAAAACAAAGGGAAATTGACACCAGCATTGGTAAAGCTACTACCACCTTCGCCCGTCTTTCTAGGGGTGTTTGGCAAAACAGCAAACTGAGAGCTGCAGTTTACGCAGTTAAAGATTGCAGTTTACAAATGCCTACATCATTAGTATCCTTCTGAATGGCAGCAAATTATGGACAACTTATACAAAGCAGGAGAGAAGGCTAAATGCATTCCATATGCATTGTCTGTACCATATTCTTGTTATCACCTGGAAGATCAATGTGACAAACGTGGAGGTTCTCACTCACACAGGCCTCACAAAGATCAACACGCTGCTCAAACAATGTATGTTACACTGGCTTGGCCACGTACACCATATGAAAGATGGAAGCAGACCAAAATATATACTCTATGGACAACTAGCAGATGCCAAAAGAACCAGGAGGTGCCCAAAACTTTGATCTGTAGATGTGTGTAAACATGACATGAAGTCTCTGAACATAAACCCTGCAACCTTTGGAAACACTCTAAAGCTCCAACTCAAACAAGAAGCAGACAGATTCATAGAAAAAGAGTATACATTGCAAAAGAAAAGAAAAAATAACAGGGGCACTGCATAATCCATAGTCAACTATGACTGACGGAGGCTACTACTATGCTACTATTATTGCCAGAAAAAATACTAAGCAGAATCATTCTGGAGAGACTGAAAAAGGCCATAGAGAAACATTTGAGAGATGAACAAGCAAGCTTTAGGAAGAACAGATCATGTGCTGATCAAATAACTACGCTACGTATAATAGTTGAACAAAGTTTAGAACTATAGTTTCCACTTTATATTGGATTCATAGATTATGAAAACACATTTGATAGTCTATACAGAAGAATGCTTAGAAGTTACTTAATCATTATGAAAACACATTTGATAGTCTATACAGAAGAATGCTTAGAAGTTACTTAATCATTATGAAAACACATTTGATAGTCTATACAGAAGAATGCTTAGAAGTTACTTAATCATTATGAAAACACATTTGATAGTCTATACAGAAGAATGCTTAGAAGTTACTTAATCATTATGAAAACACATTTGATAGTCTATACAGAAGAATGCTTAGAAGTTACTTAATCATTATGAAAACACATTTGATAATCTATACAGAAGAATGCTTAGAAGTTACTTAATCATTACGGAATCACATTTGATAATCTATACAGAAGAATGCTTAGAAGTTACTTAATCATTATGAAAACACATTTGATAGTCTATACAGAAGAATGCTTAGAAGTTACTTAATCATTATGGAATCACATTTGATAGTCTATACAGAAGAATGCTTAGAAGTTACTTAATCATTATGGAATCACATTTGATAGTCTATACAGAAGAATGCTTAGAAGTTACTTAATCATTATGAAAACACATTTGATAGTCTATACAGAAGAATACTTAGAAGTTACTTAATCATTATGAAAACACATTTGATAGTCTATACAGAAGAATGCTTAGAAGTTACTTAATCATTATGGAATCACATTTGATAGTCTATACAGAAGAATGCTTAGAAGTTACTTAATCATTATGGAATCACATTTGATAGTCTATACAGAAGAATGCTTAGAAGTTACTTAATCATTATGGAATCACATTTGATAGTCTATACAGAAGAATGCTTAGAAGTTACTTAATCATTATGAAAACACATTTGATAGTCTATACAGAAGAATACTTAGAAGTTACTTAATCATTATGAAATCACATTTGATAATCTATACAGAAGAATACTTAGAAGTTACTTAATCATTATGGAATCACATTTGATAATCTATACAGAAGAATACTTAGAAGTTACTTAATCATTATGGAATCACATTTGATAATCTATACAGAAGAATACTTAGAAGTTACTTAATCATTATGGAATCCTAATAAAATTTATTAACCTAATAAAAACAATGAATGAAGAAATGAAACGTAGTGTGGTGTACGAAGGGCAGTATACAGAAGCATTTGAAATAAGAACAGGAGTACAGCAGGGATGCCTTCTATCTCCATTTCTCTTTCTATTGACCATGGATTGGATTATGAAAATAACTCAGAACAACATAAATGGAATCCAGTGGTTACTGCCAACCATTCCATTTCATAATTGAGTTAATAGAAACCCTCTCTGAAAATGGCAACAGAAAAGACCTGTACAATCACCCAGTGAGCTACAGAGAGGCCAAGACCATAAATGAAGCAAATGCTGATCAAACTGGAAGCAACAGAAGCAAATGAACTTGCAGGATCCAATATATCTCTTCCTCAACATATCCAAAACCATAATTTTCTACCTCAGAACAGGCCACTGCAGACCACTGAGCCACCTTCAGCACATAGGAATAACCTACAATGACAAACACCACTGCAGAAGATGGAGCCAGATGCCAAAGCACCTTCTTTAGTCATATAACAGCCATGCTGAACTTCTACAAGAAATCTGCCCCAAAGACATAGGCATACAACAAAAATAGTTGGGACAAATAAAGACTGAGATAATTGCAAACATTGTCCTGGTGACAGGGGAAAAGACATAGGATGACCAAAAGTTTCTCAAACATGGAGAGAGTTGTTCAAATAGAGCAAAAAACATGCAATAAACACATCCTATGTGTAAGGCTTCTATCCTGTATGTGTTCTCTTGTGTGTTTTTAGATCTCTATTCTGAGCAAAATGTGCAGCGCACACATTACATGTGTAAGGTTTTTCCCCTGTATGCCTTCTCTTGTGTCTACTTAGATTTTGAAGTTGAGCAAAACATGCATTACATAAATCACATTTATAAGGTTTCTCCCCTGTATGTGTTCTCAAATGGCTTTTTAGAGCTATATTCTCAGCAAAACATACACCACACACATCACACGTGTAAGGCTTCTCCCCTGTATGTTTTCTCATGTGTATTTTTAGACTTCCACTCCGAGTGAAACGTGCTGCACACACATCACATGTGTAAGGCTTCTCCCCTGTATGTTTTCTCATGTGTATTTTTAGACTTCCACTCCGAGTGAAACGTGCTGCACACACATCACATGTGTAAGGCTTCTCCCCTGTATGTTTTCTTTTGTGTCGTTTTAGAAGTCTACTCCGAACAAAACATGCAGCACACTCATCACATGTGTACGGCTTCTCTCCTGTATGTGTTCTTTTGTGGATTTTCAGATCTACACTATAAGAATAACATACACCACAAACATCACATTTGTAAGGCTTCTCCCCTGAATGTGTTCTCTTGTGTAATTTTAGATACCCACTCTGAGCAAAACATGCACCACAAACATCACATGAGTAAGGTTTCTCCCCTGTATGTGTTCTCTTGTGTTTTTTAGATCACCACTATAAGAAAAACAAGCATCACATACATCACATTTGTAAGACTTCGCTTTATGTGTTCTCTTGTGTCTTTTAAGTTCTCCTTGTTCAGCAAAACATACCTCACATACATCACATGAGTAAGGTTTCTCCCCTGTATGTGTTCTTTTGTGTTTTTTTAGATTTCCACTATAAGAAAAACAAACATCACACACATCACACTTGTAAGACTTCGCTTTATGTGTTCTCTTGTGTCTTTTAAGTTCTCCTTGTTCAGCAAAACATGCCCCACATACATCACATATGTAAGGCTTCTCCCCTGTATGTGTTCTCAGATGTATTTTTACATTTTGAAGCTGAGCAAAACAAGCACCACACATATCACATTTGTAAACCTTCTCTCCAATACCTAATTTTCCGTATGCTCTTTTATTAGCACTGTCCACATTATTATTGCTATCTTCACAAACAAGAGAATGAAACATATTTTCGTTTCCTTGGATCTGATTGGGCTTCCTGCCAGTGTCCTCAAATTGGGAGCTAGAACCTTGACTGCAGCCGTCATCTTGACTTACCTAAGTACAAACAGATAAAAATTGTGAAGTCAATTATGAAACAAAGTTGATGAAATAGGACATAACTGTTGGTGTGACATCAATAATTTCTTTTGCTGAGATGTTGACAATTCTACACTCTATCTATCTATTGACATTTTGAGCCATAGCTGGCCCATAGGGCATAGACCAAGATACTCCTTCTCTTATCTGAATTTTTGTTCTAGCAGTTTTCAATTCTTTTAAAGATATTTTATCAAATCTCACCATTTGTCTCTGTTCTGTGCAAGCAGCTCTACCTCATTGATGGTGCCGATTCCTGCTGCTCTTGCCTCTCTCATCAATGTTCTTCTCAGTGTCTCTCTGGGTCTCCTCTTTTTCTCTTATCTGTTGTTTCCCACATGAGGTCTTGCTTTGCTATTTGGTTATTATCTCTTCCCATCACATGTCCAACATATGACCATTATCTTTTCCTTATTACTGAAGATATTAGTGGTTGATTGGCGATTTCTCTAATTTCCTCATTTGTTTTGAATTCATTCCTCGCTATACCAAGTATTTTCCTTAGAAAATATATACACTTTATAACCATAACAATTATCAATAGGTGACAATATGAGTGGATCAATTTCCCAGTTATATTACCATAATTATTACATGAAAAATTTAATTTAATTAAAATTAAAGAGTATTCTAGTTTCTTTAGTTGTAATTGTGTACTTTACCTCAGGATTATCAATATAGATTAGAGGTCCATGTTTAGGGCAGACTTCTTCATATTTCAGCTGACAATTCTCACAATCTAAATATGGAAATTAATTATCTATACATTATTTTTTTATTAAAAAAAAAAACAACAAACATGACAGGGTGAAATGGGAGCAGAGTTTGAAATAATAGCCAGCAATAACAGATCAATTAAAAACATATATACTTGAGTTAAATAAACTGCTCTCGTTTAGCTCTCCGTGGATATCTTTAAGTGCTAGTTATTTGACAGATTTCCCTGTCTATTTTTGTAGTCATCAAACTATTTCCTTTTCTGCATATTCCACTCTTAGCTTGGTGCCTGAGTAGTTAGTGCACTCGCTTCTAAACAGAAAAGCCAGAGTTTGATTCCTGTATAAATTAGATATTTTCAGACCAACAAGGCTTCGGAGTTCACCCAGCCTCTAACATTTGATACCAGAGATTGTCTGGGATGTAAGGGTGGCATGGAGGGATACCAAGAAGGAGTTAATTATAAAGCTCTCCATGTGGGTCTATGTTATAAGTTTTGACAAGAGAATCATGAAATCAAGACATGATTTCATAAGCCTGAATTATACTTGTATTTAAGACACTTCTTTTTCTTCTTCAAAGATTCGCTACTTCTACACATTTAGAAGTTTAAACCAGCATGGGTCATGAACAAACCAGTTTACCATGCAGGTATGATTCTGTGGACTATTTTTGTGTTTTAGGATGTTAAGAGTGCAGCAGTCCTATAGTTAAGTCATAGAAGAATGTGTTGATTTCCAAAAGGCCTTCCACATTTGGTAGTATTTAAGACCCCACTGCAGTATAACCATGTATTTGATGTTAAATAATTAATTAGTCTTGTCAGTCTTATTACAATGAGTCAGTTCTGTTGGTACTTTCATTAACCAAACAAATCAGACAACGAACGACTCTAAAGTTCACAATATTTATGTTTCTCTATAAATCTATGTCAATAGAAATGAGAAAGAGAGTTCATTGGTGCTATATAGAACCAATTCTGACCTATAGAAACGAATCATGGACAGTAGACAAACAAATGAAAAAACGATTAGAGGCCACAGAGATGAGATTTCTCAGAAGAATGTTGAAAGTTCCCTGGACAGCGAAAAAGACCAATGAGGAAGTTCTCAAAGAGGCCAACACAAAAAGGGAGCTCTTAAAAAACATCAGAAAGAAACAATCAACATTTTTCGGGCACATCGTGAGAAGAGGAAAGTTGGAATACTTGGTTACAACTGGCAAAATAAAAGGAAAGAGAGATCGCGGATGACAAAGAGAGAATATACTAGATGGCTTGGAGTCATGGCATGGAAAGCAGTCAACAACAGAACTGATATGATGCACTATAGATAGAAGATTGTGGAAGGACATGATCGCCTACGCCAACCAGTATGGCACATGATGATGATAAGATATATCCTCTGTTGGAGTCTGTAGAAATGTGGTTTTACAGAAGAATATTGAGAATACCATGGACAGCTAAGAAGAGTAATGAAGAAGTTCTGAAAGAGGCCAAAGCAAAAAAGAGAGCTAATTTCCAATATAGGAAGAAACAATCATCATTTTTTGGCCACATAATGAGAAGAGAACAGCTGGAATATATTGTAACAACTAGGAAAATTGAGGGACGAAGAGATAGAGGGAAGCAAAGAGAAAAAATACCAAACAGCTTAAGAGAACGGCTTGGCAGAAGGTCAACAACAGAAATGATAAATAACTGTTGAGATAGAAAGTTGTGGAGAGACATGACCACCTACGCCAGCAGGCCCGGTACTTGATGATGATGGTGATGATATCCTCTGTATTAATATCTTACCAGTAACATAATCTATACATGACATACGTACTTTATGTTTGAAGAAACCAGAACTGTTTGTGCTAGAGTGGAGACAGAGAAGCTAACTGCACTGTTTACTTGTAGCTGAAGCCTATGATATGGCAGTTGCAACATCAGCAACTTCCTCAAATTGAGTTCACCTGCTTTTAGGCCAGCTTGCCCTGCCTCCAGATGGATCAGTCTTTAGCAAGCCCCTCCTGGTCAGTTATATTGATATCAAGAACCTTCAAGTCCTATATACAGACATTTTTCTAGCTTAACAGAAGAGCTAGAATACCAAATGAAACTATAAGAAAATTATGGTCACTAACACCATATTCCCTATACGCCACTTGGCGTGACAGGAGTACTTTACTTTTTATATGTATTCAAATTATACATCGAGATTCTTTTGATAACAATTAAAAACTTACATAGAAAACTTTCTTTGTCAGAAAAATGTTTTGAAGTAGCTCTTGAAGCCTTCATTACAGTGGGCACATCATGTTCTGCCATTCTGTTGGCTTCATTCTTCACTACCTGACCCTGCAAATAATTTATAATAGTGTTAGAATAGGTCACAGTGTAACTAAAAAATCAAAGCTAGATCATTTATAAGAACATTTATAAATCTATTTATAATGGTATATTGAGTTTACAACCTCTTCTTTACTTCTCAACAATATAGGAGAAACTAGAACTATAAATTTATAATAAAACAAAAAAATCTTCTGAAAGTATTCATGGCTGAAGCACTTTCATAATAAAAAAGCAGGTAGTAATCTAGAACATGCCCGTGTGTTACCGGGGCCTCATTATAAAGGAAGTAAAGAATAGTGACACTGTGACCTTCCAGGCATGTCGTAAGAGATGACTAAGGAGATTGATCAATGCCTTGACAAGCTGTCATTGTAAAAAATATTGTTATGGAAACAGAGCCATTGATTTTAGAAGCAGTGATCTCTGCAATATGTGCCATTTTGGCACGTTTGGTTTCCTTTTTCTGAGATTGTGGTTCTGCCCTATGTGCTGTTTTCGGCTCGAAAGGACAATAGAATCTATAACAACAAACATTGAAAGAGCATTGGTGAGGTAGAATCTGATGGTATCTCCCACACAGTATGTCTAAGTATGGCACCAATGATTGCCACAAAAGCTACCTCAGATCAACAAAAGTTGAGCACTTTGACAGCAGTTGTATGTGGCATATATTTTGTCTGTTACAGTTACATTTATAGAAAATTGACTTGCAGCCATTAGCTTTTTTGTGCACTCTCATGTGCTCCCCCAGTTGTGCAAGATAATTTGTTCACGATTATCATCCTTTGTCTTGTTATCTATCTAGTTCCTTCTTTCTGAGTTTTCCATGTCAAACGACAATTAAATGTTATGTCTAGACATTTAAGTTTTTGTACAGATGTTGATTATTATCCACCCGTGTGTTAGCAGGGCCTCATTATGAGGGAAGTAAAGAATAGTTACACTATGATCTTCCAAGCATGTCATAAGAGCTGACTAAGGAGGTTGATCGATGGCTTGAGAAGCTGTCATTGTAAAAAGTATTGTTATTTGAAACAGAGCCATATATTTTAGAAGCAGTGATCTCTGCAATATGTGCCACTTTGGCACGCAAGGTTTCTGTTTTTGAGATTGTGGTTCTGGCCTATGTGCCGTCTTCGGCTCGAAAGGACAATAGATGGATAAGATGGGTTATTACCATTTAGTTTTATTTCGGTGGAATGAGGTTTTTCTGAGAGGGAGAAATTTGTGTGTGATGTTTTTCCTTCATTTATTTTAACTAGCCAGTCAAGTGCTCACTGCTCTAGGGCATAATTACTACAATGCATTTCTTGTATTGGCACACACATATATGGTGCCATGATCATCTTATTAAAGCAGGCTGGAACAGATTTGTTTGTGTCATGACTTTACAAAATCCCAAATATTTAGTTTAGCACAACTGCTTGTTAACCTGCAATTTCTACATCCTGTCAATATTATGTTACTTGCAGCTGTTCCACCTTTCAATCTATGATTTATAGACTGCACACAAATGTACCTTATCCTATTTCTCAAAGTTCCATTTTAAAAAAATCATACAAAATTTAATTGATAACAAACAGATCAATAAATACACTCACATCATATTCCCACTCTTGTTTCAGTATGTCCTGAAGAAATGGAAATTGCCTAAGTGCTTTGACTTCAGTCTGAAACAACAAAATGATGCTACTATTTGCATTATAAATTACTTCACTTTTTTTAATCTACACATTTTAGGACATATTATGAAAAAAAAAAAAAGTAAAGCCCCCCCCACCAAGTGGTGCATAGGGAATATGGTGTTAGTGACCATAAATTTTACAGACCTTCAGCACGTGATTTTTGGGGTAATGTGGTCGGTATTAAGTCCGTACCGCTTTACTTTCCCAGAATAAAATGTGGTACCCATTTAAGGCTGGGTGAACCTGGAAGCCGTCGGTTGGGATTGAACCCAACCCCTTGTCCTTTGTAGTCCAGTTCACTAACTACTGAGCTATCATGGTTCCAAAGACATAATATAATGTAAAATATTTTGCTGCTGTATAATAAAACTGTGAAAACTATGAAGCTGCTGTCTAGTAAATTTGTAAAAGCTTAAATGTTTCTTTCCTAAAGTTTCAAGAATTCAAAATCATTAGTTTTTACATTTCTGCAACAATTACTGAATTCATGGATCTGTATGTTATAAAAAAAAAAAATGTGAGTGGTCTCTTATGACAGGCTTCTTATGTCTCTGATGAATGTGTCTGAAATATCTATTATAATTTGATGCAGTTGTCACAGTTGGTTTCTTTCATAGAAATCAATCTCATCTGTTGATTTGAAGGTGGATATATATTGTTGATGATATACAATGATGGAAAATGCAAAACTGAAATAAACAAAAGAATAGGTATGGCAAAAAGTAATTTTAATGCCATGAAAAATATACTAACAACAAAACAAATATCAACAGGGCTGAAACTAAGAATGGCAAAATGTTACATCTTCTCAATATTCCTGTATGGTGCAGAAACATAGACATTAAACAAGAAAACAGAACAGAAAATTGAAGCCTTTGAAATGTGGATTTATAGTAGAAAAGGTAGAATTGGATGGAAACAAAAGATAACAGACGATAAAGTTTTAAAACAACTGAAAATAAAAAGAGAACTACTAAATACAATTAAGACAAGACAAATGAAATTTTTGGGGCATGTTAAAAGACACAACAGCCTACTAAAAGTAATATTGGAAGGAAAAATACAAGGTAAAAGAGGCAGAGGCAGACCAAGACTAACATGGACGAGTAATATCAAAAGATGGACAAATCAGCCCATGACAACCTGCACCATCAAAGCAAGAGACAGAGCAGAATGGCGATCCATGGTAGCCAACCTTCATTGCGGAGAAGGCACATGATGATGATGATGATATATTGTTAGCAGCTAATGGAATTGCACTGTCTTTTTTTGCCAATATGATGTTTCAGTATGTCATATCAACGTACAGATACCTCATACCAAACTATTCTATTCATCTTCTTCATTCTTTAAAGCATCTGATTGTTTAGTTTATATTTGCTCATTTCTGTTGTTGTGCTCTTATTTCCTGGTATACTAGAGCTTGTATCAGAACATCCTCACTGCACATTGAACAACTCCATAATTGCTATGATCTCTTCATCAATGTATCTGTCAGCTCGGAGTCATTAATGACCAGTTCTATCTTCTTTTACCAGTTTTATGTTCCTTCTTGAATAGTAACCTTGTAGAGCATCACCACTTTTAACTTGGTGTTCTTGAAGTCTATCTTTTGTTTGCCTGAAGTATTGTCTGTATATGTATGAGATGAGTTTTAATTCAGATGTTTAATTCTTGCAGTGGCCTATATAGTTTTGTTTGTAGTTTTGTGTCTATGGGCCAATGAGTTTTCCTCTGTCTACTTACTATATTCAGTACAGTGTTAAAATATGTGTTCAGTGGTCTAGGGTGCCTGTCCACATGTACATGCGGCTGAGGTGCCAATCTGAATTTAGCATACATGTGACTGTGGAGTCGATTGCGCCATGTTCTGAGGCATATAATGTTAACTTGTTCCCATCTTTCATATTATGAAAGGTATCTTGATTTGGGGCTTGTGGTCTTCTGATTAATTTGATTATCTGTTTTTTCTGATGGTATGTAACTGGGGCATCCAGTTGTGTATTTGATGTGCAAAAGAAAGAAAAAGATAGGAATAATATTCAATATTGAATACATAAAGAAACAATTGATAAAATCATTTGACTATATAATCTAACAGAAAGAATAAAACACAACCTAACAAAGTTCAATAAATACTGTGAGAACACCGGGTCCTAAACCCAACCGTGAAAAAGCTGGATTGATGAAATACTAGGGAACATAGCAGCATAGACAAAGAGAAAATAAAGGAGACCATATCTCGCTTGCATCAATGCTGAAAGGCAAATGCATAAGAAAAGAAGAACAGTAGCAGCAGAGCAACTAATAGTCTATAAGCAAATAAAAAAAATTATAGTTAGTTGAAGGTTCCGGTTGCACTGCAAACGAATGAAAATCCATAATTGCCCAATCGCCCGTGTCAGTGGAATCATCCAAATTAACATCTCATGAAAATCTAAACAAAGAAAAACAGCTGCAGTCCCCATCATAGCACATGTCAAAAGACATAAGGTGTACCAGCACTGAAAGTGAACGCAAATGAACTGTCCGTCATAAAATATCATCATAAGCAATATGAATATAGAAACACCATCCGAATGAAAAGCACAGCTCTGTGTGCACAGTGCACTAAACTCAGTATCTTCGGCAGCAAGCCAGACTTGGAATATAAGGAAACTGCAACAAAAAACACTTTTCAGATGGTACCTTAATAGTTCCTGTCACCTATCTACCATATTGACCGGAAGTTGAAAAATCAAATATTATCTTCAGCAACAGAACTCTTCGGCAATAGCAATTTATTATGTACAATGGTTACTTTGATACCAGTAAATCAGCTCACTTGATATTCTGGCTCTTTTTTTATCTCTTCAGCTGGTATCAGGCTTGAGATGTCCATGGCTTTGATTATCTGAGAATGAATTTTTAGAAATACATTAGTAGCAGGAATGGGAGCCGCGATAGTTCAGTGGCTATTGAACTGGACTAGAGGTTGGGTTCGGTCCTGATCGATGGCTTATGGGTTCACCCAGCCTTAAATGGGTACCGGATTTTTTCTGGGAATGTAAAGCGGCACAGGTGTAATACCGACCACATTACCCCAAAAATCATCATGTGCTGAAGGTCTATAAAAATTATGGTCACTAACACCATATTCCCTATACGCCACTTGGCATAAAGGGGCTCTTTACTTTTTTACTATTAGTAACAGGAAATATTGGAACAATGAAACCAATGAGAAATATATCCTGTACATGGTTGCAAATTATATGTATGTACATAAGAACTGAGCTTTACATTTTTGTTCTCATTATCAGATTAAAAGGTAATGGGATGAGATGTGAATCAGCATCATAGCTGTGATATCAATATCATAGCTGTGATATCAATATCATTGCTGTGATATCAATATCATATAATGCTCTACTACATAGCTTGAACAATGAATATGACTGAATTTGGTACAAAATTGTAGTATTATTATTGTATGGTGTGTATAATACTAAATATAGTTGTGTATAATGTTTTTATATTGTAATAATTTTACAAAATACACCAAAAAAAAAAAAAAATGTAACAAATTGCATGTGATTATCATGTGTACTGTATGCTCCATCCTTACCTGACTAAAGCGTCTAACCATCTAATCTAAGGGCTTAGTACAGTGAGTAGTACATAAGTACACTACAAGTCAGGGGGGTTATCAGATGAAATCAGAAATTAAATTCTACACTATGAAAGTGAAAGACTTGGACTTGAGTACAATAATCAATAATCATGTTATTATAAATTTATAATTTTAAAACTTTCACTACTCCTATATGTTTCAACAAAAAGACTGATTTTAATTCTTATATAAATTAATAAAATTACACAACTTCACTTATGTTATGCGGCATGTCGGGTTACTGTGACCATGAGAGCCAATCACTTTACTTTGGTAAGAATTAGAATTATAATTATATATACACTTCAGTTCACACTTTCTCACACATGAGATCTCACCTGCAAACACTTTTTATAGAATAATGAGGAGAAGTCGCTTTTGTTAGTTAATTACTTAGTTCATCTCGTACCGAAAATGGCACATGTGTTAGAAATGATAAACTACCCATATGTGGTAATTCACTGGTAGGTCTTCTTTTGTTAGTAAACCTACGCCAGTAGTGGAGCCCACTCTAACATGCATGCATTGAAGTGTGAAGACTTGTAAACGTCAAGTGCAACAGTATGGGGTAACTCTGCTGCTTAACCGGAATTGACGTCACAGCTTTTGTTGTTGGGGACGCCAAATGGTTGGTTGGTTGGTTGCTTGCGTTTGCCCGATGACTAAAGTATTCTAGAGTATCGTGGTAGACCAGAATATTCCTCGTCATCATCCACCCTTATAAGGACGTAGTGGACGTGTCTTGTGTTGTGGTTTGCAGTATAAATTTTATATTTGCGCCTTTCTTGCCAACACATCCAACTTCAGCACGACATTTTTGAGTACCGGGTTGTCTTCGATCCCTGCACGCTTGGCCAGACTAGACAGGTTAGTCTGTTACTGGAGGCGCCACGGAGAGGTGGAGCAGGGTCTGGATGGTTTTAGTTCACCGATCCTGGCGCAAGCCATTAACTGTGGGTCGCTGACAACTTCCAGCTCTGGTGGCGCGCCTTCGCCTCATGAGAAAATGTATTCTCTCTCTCTCTCTCTCTCTCTCTCTCTCTCTCTCTCTCTCTCTTTCTCTCTGCGATCAAGACTCAATCAGAGTAAGATTCCAAACTCTCTCATGAAGTCAGCTGTCTGATTAAGTGATTCGATTGCCCCATATAGTTTCTCTTCGAGGGAGGTGGGTGTGGACCACATTGTATTCATTGCTCTTCTCACTGACTTAGGTCTGTGTACTGGGGGCAATCCTGTAGAACATGTTTTGTAGTCATATTGTACAGTGGCATAGGCTGGTTGTACATGTACCTATTTTGAATTTGGTGAACATGTGATTTCTCATTCTATTGTGGCCAGTGCGTAGGCGAAGTATGATGACTTGATCCCTCCTTGATAGTTGAAAATGTATTCAACTTTTGACTTTTACGCGCTATTTTTGTTAACTTAGCCTCTTTGCTTTGCTTTTGTTTATTACTTTATTTACATTTCTTCATATAGTTACAGAATTGTAGTTTTTGTCTCGATTGACGACGATCTGTCAATTAAAACGCTTGTTATTGTTAGTCTAAGCCCCCGGTATCACAGCAAACGAATTAGAATCCAAAATTGCTCAACCGCCCGTGCCAGTGGAATCATCCGAATTAACATCTCATCTCATTGAAGGTTCCAAACAAAGAAAGGCAGCTGCAGTCCCCATCATAGAAGCTCATTATCATCGAGTGCCGTCTCCGCAACGAAGGTTGGCTACCATGGAGCGCCATTCTGCTCTGTCTCTTGCTTTGATGGTGCAGGTTGTCATGGGTTGATTTGTCCATCTTTTGATATTACTCGTCCATGTTAGTCTTGGTCTGCCTCTGCCTCTTTAACCTTGTATTTTCCCCTCCAGGATTACTTTTAGTAGGCTGTTGTGTCTTTTAACATGACCCAAAAATCGCATTTGTTTAGAAATATAGCAGCTACAGCATACAAACACGCTGGCTCTTTGTTCAGAGGAGAATAATAAAGTATAACAATTCAATTACACTACAATTCACTACAGAGAACAATCACTACTACTATACAGTACTGAGTACACAGTGTTACATTATGATGACAACTTGCTTGCTTGTATTCGCCCGATGACTAAAGGTGTACACCACGTCGTCATCCGCCCTTTAATGGGCGTTAAGTGGGCGTGTCTGCGTTGTGTTGTGGTTTGCAGTATAACTGTGATATTTGCACCTTTTGGCTCAACACATCCAACTTCAGCACGAGACGACTACTTTACTAAGATAAAGATTTAAGCAATGTGTTGGCCCCATATAACGATCGCCCTCAACGAAAAGAAAAGCGGAACACACACAGTCAGAGCACGAAAACGAGAAATGTACTAAGTGGTAACTAATTTGTATAAGATTTAGTGGCGTATTCTCTATGTTACCGCAGCTACCGCCGGTAGTCTGAACATATTAACGAAATACAAAAGGAAATGATAATTTTTTTTAAAAATAATTAAATTGTAAATTTTCGAATATTCTATTACACATTTCGTAGGCCGATATGATTTATTTGCTTTGGTTTGCATTTATTAAAGCAAGGTTTCTTCTGGCCATTATAACATTTGTGAATGAAACCGACTCTACTCTAATCTAGTACATTGATACCGCTAGTTACTAGCGGTACATTTCTCATCTCTCGCCACTAGTAAATAAACGACTTTGACATTAAAAAAAGCGAGTCAGAATAATACGGGAGGAAACTACCTCTACATTGATGCGGTTTCATGGGTTATTTTTAGCTCTAGCCTATTAGAAGCGTTATAAAGTGAAAGTGAAACTATGTCTGATTTCCGGAAGTTCCTTAACTATTTAAAACTACGTTATGCGCCATAAAAAAAAAAAATTAGGCATCTAGGCATCTCAAGTCAAGAAACAGTAGTGCTACTAGCTATCGGTTTATAAACACACAATTGAGAAGTTTATATTTTTACTGTACGCGAATGTAGTGTAATATCAAATAGTTTTATATTAAATTCCTTTGGACATATATAATTTTGTTGAACTTCAATTTTTAAATTATGCTGATTTCTTCCTCTTTCTTCTGCGATCATGGCTCATTCAGAGTAGGATTCCGGACTTTCTTATGAAGGCAGCTTTCTGTTTAAGTGACGTTGATTAAAATATATATATATATATATATATATATATATATATATATATATATATATATATATATATATATATATATATATATATATATATATATATATACAGGGTGTTTTTAAAGTTGCAGTGCAGTGAATTTCTACTCTCGGAAGAAAAAACGTCACCAGAAATGCGGTTAACTAATGCGTCACACAAATTGTAAAATAAATGGTATTATTCAAATATACTTGACTGCTATCGGCGAGCTTATAAAGGGTAATGTTGGTATTAACACAATAAAGCTGTGCCTAAAACATATGTTGAAAATGTCCACCACGGGCCTCAAGACATGTCGTGATTCGTCTTTCCATATTTGCGAAAACCTTCAGAATAATGTCTGGTGATATTTGTTTAATCTTGTCTACTATTTCAGTCTTTAGGTCATTAATTGTCTGCGGATTATTTTCATAAACTTTTCCCTTCAATGCCCCCCACAGATAATAATCTGGGGGTGTTAGATCTGGTGAACGAGCAGGCCAGATTCCACGTGAAATAATGCGATTTGCAAATATGCTTTCTAAATAATTGAGTGTTGTTGTGGCTGTGTGTGCTGTTGCCCCATCCTGCTGAAACCAGGATTCCATAATTTCCCGTTCTGTAAGGTGTGCTATGAACGGTTCCAGAATTAAAGTACGGTAACGTTCTGCATTTATTGTTTCATTAAAAAATATAGGTCCTATTATCCGCATACGACTTATAGCGCACCACACTCCGACTTTTTGATCGTAAAGCGGCACTTGATGAAATTCATAGGGGTTTTCACTGCTCCACAGCCGATTGTTCTGACTGTTCACATAACCGGATAAATGAAACCAGGCCTCATCAGTGAAAAAAGTGACGTCAAGGATGGCAGCGCCATGTTCATAAATAAAATTCTGAAACCACATGCAGTAGTTTAAACGGGATTCATAATCTCTTTCTTGGAGTTGAGACACTTCAGTTAATTTGTATGGACGATAGTGTAGTTCACTTCTTAAAACCTTGTGAACAGAACTCTTAGATATTTGCACCTGTTGAGACAAGTGGTTTAAAGATGCATTTGGACTCATTGTAATTCTGTCTTGGAGTTCCATAATTTGGTCTTGTGAAATTGAAGGTCTTCCAGATCGGTATGCATCTACCACACTACCGGTTTCACGAAACTTTTTAATCAATTTTGTAACAGAATTTCGGTGAGGGACTTGTGAGTCTGGAAATTTCCTCACGAATTGTCTAATGACCTCATCCGTATATTTACCGCCATTACGGAAGACATGCTCAACCAGAAATAGGGAATAATAGAACAAAGAAGTATGTGTTAGCACTCGGAAAAATTGACAGACAAACAACAATAGAAAAAAACGAAGAACAATATATGGTCCGAAGTGGGATCGAACCCGTACTCAGTGGCACCGCGCCTTGCCACGAGAAGCCGAACGCTTGGCACACTACCACGCAGCCAACTAAAAAATTGGCTATTGCAGTAGTGTCTTACACGATGACGTTCTCAATGACTATAGCATAGGGTAACGATCACAGACCGGAAATAAATTGTATATTTGTACTTTCCTATTAATGCAAGTATCTCCCAGTAGGGCTGAATACTTGTGTTGTAGACAAACATTTATTGGACGAAACAGCACGAATAGTAGTTCCCAGTGATTATATACTGGGTACAAATAATAATACATAAATATTATTATATGGGGAACTTCCGAGGCGATAATAGGGAATAATAGAACAAAGAAGTATGTGTTAGCACTCGGAAAAATTGACAGACAAACAACAATAGAAAAAAACGAAGAACAATATATGGTCCGAAGTGGGATCGAACCCGTACTCAGTGGCACCGCGCCTTGCTATAGTCATTGAGAACGTCATCGTGTAAGACACCACTGCAATAGCCAATTTTTTAGTTGGCTGCGTGGTAGTGTGCCAAGCGTTCGGCTTCTCGTGGCAAGGCGCGGTGCCACTGAGTACGGGTTCGATCCCACTTCGGACCATATATTGTTTTTTTTCTATTGTTGTTTGTCTGTCAATTTTTTCCGAGTGCTAACACATACTTCTTTGTTCTATTATTCCCTATTATCGCCTCGGAAGTTCCCCATATAATAATATTTATGTATTATTATTTGTACCCAGTATATAATCACTGGGAACTACTATTCGTGCTGTTTCGTCCAATAAATGTTTGTCTACAACACAAGTATTCAGCCCTACTGGGAGATACTTGCATTAATAGGAAAGTACAAATATACAATTTATTTCCGGTCTGTGATCGTTACCCTATGCTATAGTCATTGAGAACGTCATCGTGTAAGACACTACTGCAATAGCCAATTTTTTAGTTGGCTGCGTGGTAGTGTGCCAAGCGTTCGGCTTCTCGTGGCAAGGCGCGGTGCCACTGAGTACGGGTTCGATCCCACTTCGGACCATATATTGTTCTTCGTTTTTTTCTATTGTTGTTTGTCTGTCAATTTTTCCGAGTGCTAACACATACTTCTTTGTTCTATTATTCCCTATTATCAACCAGAAATACCCTGTTTTCAATCGTCAACACCATTTCCTTCAAGCAATGAGACAGTGAAAGTAGCGTAGCGCCCGTCCTTTACGTAAATAAAACCTTAAAGGAAGCAGCGGTTTGTTCATAAATGTGGTTTACAAAATTGTGGTACGTAGATGATGATTACGTCATTTACTGAATATTAGAAATATTCACTGCACTGCGACTTTAAAAACACCCTGTATATATAATATATATATAATATAATGAATAAGCTATATATATAGGACCCTAAGGCAGTGGACGGCGTTAATCGTCTTTCTGGCATCCCCTGCACCTTCTTTCAATTCCGAACGTATGGACTTTGTCCCTCCTTCGGAAATCCTTGAAACGAAGTCGAGAGGGGGATAGTGCGACTGGGTAAAGCACTATCTCCATATCCTGTGCCCAGGCAGAGTAGGCAAAGCGAAATGAGGAAGAAAGCACCAATGTTTAAACTTGGCACATGGAACGTAAGGACCATGTGCCCTGGGCACTAGACCAGATGGCTCACTGTTCAACCTAGCACGACTAAGAGCAAAAACCAAAACAAATGTTGCCCTACTTAAAGAATTTTTATTTGCTGACGATGCAGCCCTAGTCGCTCATAGTGAGGCCACCCTACAGTCGCTGATCAACAACCTGGGTAAAGCATGCGACCTTTTTTCACTGTCAATTAATGTTCAGAAGACAGTAATACTAAATCAAGGTGACTTCAAACCTATATCTATTACTCTAAAAGACTGCCCACTAGAATCAGTACAGAAATTTACATATCTTGGATCCACAGTTACGCAAACCATCTCTCTTGATGAAGAAATAAACTGTCGAATTGGTAAGGCAGCTACGACCTTCGGCAAACTCACAAAAAGGGCATGGAACAGCACGAAACTAACTCAAAAGACTAAACTCTTAATATATCAAACATGTGTGCTTAGCACACTACTATATGGATCCGAAACCTGGACAACATACTCAAACCAGGAAAAAAGACTAAATGTCTTCCACATGCGATGTCTCCGCAAAATAATGCACATCAAATGGCAGGACAAAATAACCAACTTAACTGTCCTGCAACGTGCTAAGACCCTAACAATCATGTCGATGCTCAGAAGTCGAAGGCTAAGATGGCTGGGGCATGTCCAACGGATGGAAGAAAAACGCATTCCTAGGCAAATACTATATGGCGAGCTAAAACACGGAAAACGACAAATCGGCAGACCTAAACTACGATATAGAGATATCTGCAAATCATCTCTGAAAGACTTCGCCATCTGTGAAAACGACTGGCAACATCTGGCAAGTGATCGCACATCATGGAGAGCACGTATAAGGAACGGTACAACAACATTTGAGACTGTGCTAAGACAGGACTTAGAAGAGAAGAGACTCATGAAAAAGGATGGTAAACCCTGTGGATCAGCGAGCCTGACCTGTTCATTATGTGACCGCGTGTGTTTGTCAAACATTGGTAGAATTAGCCACGAGAGGGGCTGTTCGGCAAAAACAATACCTCAAAAAAATACGCAATAGCCTCCACTAGACCGTCTGACAAGACGAAAAGGGCCATATATATTCATTTATAACTTCATAACGAATTTTTATTATTTCTTGTTCCTTACTGCCGACGATATGATGGCAGAGTAAGCATCTACACATAACACAGAGATCTCAATAAACTCTATTGATAAATTTAGAAACCAACCCAACAGTACTTTCAATGACAAAGTCATCGAGACATTTTCGTCCCAAACAAGACGGATAGAATTTATATATACAAAAGTAAGTAATTAAAAATGTAGTGATGTCATTAGCAAATATTATTAACATTATTAATATCATGTTAGCCTACTGAATATAATGTATTGTTTATTTATAATGTCAGCGGTAGCCCAGACCCCAAAACCAGTATACGCCACTGATAAGATTATATAGATAGCAACAAAACGTATTACATTGTAAATGCTACTTATCTGCCAGCCAGAAGAATATCATTCCTCTCCCCCCCCCCCCACTAGCGGGTGAACCAGATTGAGGGGGGGGGGGTTGATAGAGAAAAGCAATTACCAGAGCCTCTACCCAGGGGACCAAGGTTTGAAACAGGAAACGGTACATCTCAAACAATAGGACCAGGGGATGTAGTGTTTTTACGTCGGCAGGGAAGTATGAAGCCATTGCTGTGTGATTCTGAGTGAAGAAAATACCAAGCTCGCGGAGTATCTACTTGCCATGCTGAGGAGTTGTGTGACTGAAATTGGCCAGTCTATAACATGGAAACGTGTTCTGGACCGTGCGACGGAGTGAGTGTATGTGGGTCTAGACCATCCACAGCGAACCGTCAACTTTCAGTGACAAAATCAACGGTGGTGACATGAAGTATTCAGATGAAGCCAAAACTATAATTTTAAAAAAGGAATTTGGCTGGTTGTGCAGTCGTCAATGAACGCCAAGCAATGGATCAGGCAGACGACATTAATGCCCTTTAAGATGCGGGAAGTACACAGCACTTCGACTGCCATGTGTCCACATCTCTCCTTCGCATGAAAGAGATGGGAGTAAAATTGGGTACAGCCAAAATAACTGACCCCTGTGTGAACTCCTCGGGTTCTATGTGCATCTGCGCACACGTTTGCACGTTTCTCTACGTTCACGACAGCCGCACTTGGTTGCTATTCCTTTTGGTTTTGACAGGATAGTTTATTTTGTTTTCTTTAACACATTTCAATTGTTTTTGTTTTGGTTGTTTCGTTATTAGTTTTGTGTGTGTGTTTTTTTGTTTGTTTTGTTCCTGATGAAGGCCTATTATAACGTTGTTTAGTCTGTGTCGTCCACTTATCACGTAACGCTTCTTACATACTATTTTTTTTTATTTTTTTATTTTTCCTCACATTCAGCTTTACTGCAGCTTCGCATTTTTATGCCTTAACCCTATAGCCAAAATACAAGAGGCTTAATTTAATGTGCGGACGAGAGGACTTTGCAACCAACACAGAACTGGAGTTGTCAGTCGCTGGACACTGCTGAGGAGAGAATCTGAGCTCCTATGGACATGTTTGGAGTGCAATGATGATAACCCAATATAATTGTGATATTTGTGCCTTTCGGCCCAACACATTCGACTTCAGCACGCAGTTTTTGAGTACCAGATTGCTTTCTCGCTCAATCCTTACTCATTTGACTAGAATAGAATGGTTATTCTGTGTATAGGGGCACCACGAAAACGTGGAGTAGGATCTGGATAGTTCTGGTTCGAAGAGGTGAAGTAGGATCTGGATAGTTCTGGTACACCAATCCTGGGCAAGCCATCAGCTACGAGTCGAGCTCTTTTGCTGACGTACATCTCCCACACTTCCCCCTCCATAGTCACTATATTGAATTAATTTCTTGATCTGTCTGTTTTGTAATTATTTGGACATATTTTTGTTGTGTTACTTCTAGCAGCTTCTCTCATGACTGTTGACTATCACTGCATTACGTCATCGACAAAGTTCTCCTTCGTATAGCAACTCTTTATAACTAGTTGATCTTTATTGAGCTCTGCCCTGACTGTCTCTCTCATGAAAGCCAAAGAAGATAAATTGGAGTCAGACACTGGGATTGGCTGGGGTGAAGATTTGCAGCATCACATTTTAACAGTTTTGATAAACTTCAGGTATTTTGTACAGAAAATAAATGAATATGATATATATTGTTTTTTCCCCCATAAAATCATCACCATCATCAGATACCACACCTGCGGATGTAAATGATCATGTCTCCACAATTTTCTATTTCTACAGTTTATCATTTATATTGCAGACTTCCTACAGAAGTATGTTCTTAAACTGTTAGTACCTTTTCTCCATTTATCTTTTCTTCAAAGTTTTCTCTGTTGTCACAATATATTCTAAAAATTCACTTTAGATCTACTTCCAAAATGGATTGTGTTATATCATTTCTATCCTTTGGATTGCAGTTTCTACTTTTAGGTTCTTCAGCTGTACATCTAGCAGCTCCCTGTGGAGCATATGTCTTTAACAAATGCTTTCCAAGTCGTTCCGTTTCTTGCCATTCTTTTAAGATTCTAGTTCTTCCCCTTCCTCTTCATCTCTGCTTCCACCTGTTTTCTCCAAGAATATTTTAGTCTTCCTCTTAATCTTATGCCCCTGGGGATTCCAAAAAAGGCCTGTCATGTAATACAGTTGGTTTCCACAGCGTGTGTCGTCATCTTCATTGTATCTCTTTGTTCACTTGTATTTGGTACTTTCCCCATGATTCTACATTAGTGATTTTGTCCTGCCATTTGAATCCTTTTATTCCGTGCATGAATCCATTAATGAAGGTCTGTATCATTGTGATTTCGCTTGTTCTTATTTCACAGCCATATAATAGGACTAATTTAACAATGGGGTTGAAAATTTTTATATTTAACCTAATTTCTTTGGATTTCCATGTTTCCTAATGTGATGAAGACTCCATGCTTGTTGCATCCTTATTTTGGTATCATTCTCTGTTCCTCCTTTGTCTATATTACTACCTAGCTGTATGTAGGTTTTTATGTCTTGCAGAGGTATATCGCCTATTGTTATTTAGTTATTGCCAAATGTATTACTTCTCATGATTTTTGGTCTATTTTAGTTTCTATCTATTTCAGTCCCAGCTGTTGTGATTTCTCATCAACGATGCTCATTTTAACTTCAATCTATTGATGTGATAGGAGAGCTATGCTAACATCTGTAAAAGTAAAGTAAAGAGCCCCCGTCAAGCCAAGTGGCGTATAGGGAATATGGTGTTAGTGACCATACATTTTTCAGACCTTCAGCACATGACTTTGGGGTAATGTGGTCAGTATTACGCCCACAACGCTTTACTTCCCAGAAAAAAATCTGGTACCCATTTAAAGCCGAGTGAACCCAGAGGTTGCGGTTAGGATCGAACCCTACCTCTTGTCCTTGTAGTCCAGTTCACTAACCACTGAGCAATCATGGCTTAGCTACCATCTATAGTCAAATATTAAGCCCAACAAAACATGCCAGCAATAAATGGCAAAAGTAGGATAGAGACAGGTTTTAGGAAGAATAAAAAAGAGCTCATCTATTTGTTTAAAAAAATATTGGCATCAGAAAAGAATGTAAAAATAAATATGAAATTCACAATTTATGCATATAAATTTAACATACTTCAACAACATGTCATACACTACTTGGCAGAAAATGAACACCCAACATTTTGATTCAATTTTATTAAGATAACACACGACTACAGAACAAAACAATTGCATTGATAACAATGTACATCTGGTATGAGATTTAGGATTTGAGATGTCAGGAAGAGTACTTTGGTATTTAGACAGATAGGTTTTGTAATTGGAATTGTCACAGCATTGTAATGTGTAAACAGAAGAATACGTGTTAGTAATGGAGAATAGAAGAAAAGTTGTTTTAAAAGTACAGAAGGATTTGAACAATGCAAGCAATTGTCAGAAATACAATGGCAAAATAAACATATTGCCAGAAAGATTTGGGCATTGTAATTCATTAAAAAAACAGAATGAAGCAATAAAAATATGACACAAAATATTTACAGAAAAGTGTATAAATTAGACAAATATGTGCATTTGTTGTATTCTGTGTATTTTATTATCACTGTAATGACAAAGTTATAATAAAATACATAGAATACAATGTGAACGGAAGTGTAAGATTTATAAATACCAAATTTGAGTAATAGATTTATATACAGAATTAAAGCATAAGAGAAAACAAAAATAGATTTATGGATAGACAGAAGCAAAGAATAAGTGAAAACAAAAATAGATTTAAAGATAGACAGAAGCAAAGAATAAGTGAAAACAAAAGTAGATATAAAGATAGACAAACAAATCATAATTAAATAAGAGAACATAGATGATTAAATTAAATCAAAGATACAGGAGCAATACATAATAAGAGAAAATGGAACAATTAAATAGATTTAAATACAGACAGAATCAAGGCATAAATAAGGGAAAATTAAATAGATTTAGAGATGTCAACATGATGGACAGAAGCAAATCATCAATAGCAAATAAATTTACATGTTTTTGAAAGACATTTAGAAAATTATTTCTGCATGTTTTATGGGCTCCGAAGTTATCTGCCTGTGTGGCGTGGGACCCAGGTGCACACAGCAGCCAGGGAAAAATGGATTAACACGCAAAATTCAGTTCCTAGTCTCTAGGTAAAAGCTGGCGAACGAAAAAAAAACAAAAACAACTTTTGGAGGCTGTGTGGTCTAGAAGTAAGATGTTGGCCTCTGGACAAGGTTCCAGGTTCGATTCCCACTACAGGTGGTGGGAATTGTAAAAAAATTTAACCTGTAGTTTTATCGAGGTTTTACCCTTCCCTGGTATCTGGTAAGCGAAATCAGATATCTAGCTCTCGGAAAATACAAGAGGTCCCACATGAACTCACATACGTTAAAGAACCCATGACAGTATAAACTCAAAAAGAGTAGGCCAAAATAGCTGCTGTCTGGGCAAAAATTGTTATACAAATCTACTCATCCATGCCAAAGGTGTGACTGAAAGGCATAGATGTAGCAATCATGTCATGAACTAGCGACACAAACATGCCCACCTAATGGGTGAACTCGAAGATCAACATAATTTCCATCCCATTTAAAGGCTATGCCCCAAAAGAAATTTAAAACTAAAACTTACAAATTGGGGAAAAAAAACTTGAATGCACCCAAGTCTTACAATAACACTGTATAGTGTGCTGATGTCCAAAGTCTTATAACAATGGACAGTGTGCATATGTCCAAAGTCTTATGATAACACTGTATAGTGTGCTGATGTCCAAAGTCTTATAACAATGGACAGTGTGCATATGTCCAAAGTCTTATGATAACACTGTATAGTGTGCTGATGTCCAAAGTCTTATAACACTGTATAGTGTGCTGATGTCCAAAGCCTTATAACAATGGACAGTGTGCATATGTCCAAAGTCTTATAACAATGGACAGTGTGCATGTCCAAAGCCTTATAACAATGGACAGTGTGCATATGTCCAAAGTCTTATGATAACACTGTATAGTGTGCTGATGTCCAAAGTCTTATAACACTGTATAGTGTGCTGATGTCCAAAGCCTTATAACAATGGACAGTGTGCATATGTCCAAAGTCTTATAACACTGTATAGTGTGCTGATGTCCAAAGTCTTATAACAATGGACAGCGTGCATGTCCAAAGTCTTATAACACTGTATAGTGTGCTGATGTCCAAAGTCTTATAACAATGGACAGTGTGCATATGTCCAAAGTCTTATGATAACACTGTATAGTGTGCTGATGTCCAAAGTCTTATAACAATGGACAGTGTGCATATGTCCAAAGTCTTATGATAACACTGTATAGTGTGCTGATGTCCAAAGTCTTATAACACTGTATAGTGTGCTGATGTCCAAAGCCTTATAACAATGGACAGTGTGCATATGTCCAAAGTCTTATAACAATGGACAGTGTGCATGTCCAAAGCCTTATAACAATGGACAGTGTGCATATGTCCAAAGTCTTATAACAATGGACAGTGTGCATATGTCCAAAGTCTTATAACACTGTATAGTGTGCTGATGTCCAAAGTCTTATAACACTTGCTAGTGTGCTGATGTCCAAAGTCTTATAACAATGGACAGTGTGCATATGTCCAAAGTCTTATAACACTTGCTAGTGTGCTGATGTCCAAAGTCTTATAACAATGGACAGTGTGCATATGTCCAAAGTCTTATAACACTGTATAGTGTGCATATGTCCAAAGTCTTATAACACTGTATAGTGTGCTGATGTCCAAAGTCTTATAACAATGGACAGCGTGCATGTCCAAAGTCTTATAACACTGTATAGTGTGCTGATGTCCAAAGTCTTATAACAATGGACAGTGTGCATATGTCCAAAGTCTTACGATAACACTGTATAGTGTGCTGATGTCCAAAGTCTTACGATAACACTGTATAGTGTGCTGATGTCCAAAGTCTTACGATAACACTGTATAGTGTGCTGATGTCCAAAGTCTTACGATAACACTGTATAGTGTGCTGATGTCCAAAGTCTTATGATAACACTGTATAGTGTGCTGATGTCCAAAGTCTTACGATAACACTGTATAGTGTGCTGATGTCCAAAGTCTTACGATAACACTGTATAGTGTACTGATGTCCAAAGTCTTATGATAACACTGTATAGTGTGCTGATGTCCAAAGTCTTATGATAACACTGTATAGTGTGCTGATGTCCAAAGTCTTATGATAACACTGTATAGTGTGCTGATGTCCAAAGTCTTATGATAACACTGTATAGTGTGCTGATGTCCAAAGTCTTACAATAACACTGTATAGTGTGCTGATGTCCAAAGTCTTATGATAACACTGTATAGTGTGCTTGATGTCCAAAGTCTTATGATACTTGATAGTGTGCTATGTCCAAAGTCTTATGATAACACTGTATAGTGTGCTGATGTCCAAAGTCTTACGATAACAATGTATAGTGTGCTGATGTCCAAATTCTTACGATAATACTAGATTGATAGTGTTGCTAATCTTCAAAGTCTTACAGCAAAACTGGATAGTGTGTTGATATCCAAAGTCTTACAGCCACATTGGATAGTGTGTTGATATAAGTCTTACAGCCACATTGGATAGCGTGCTGATGTCCAAAGTCTTACAGCAACACTGGATAGTGTGCTGATGTCCAAAGTCTTACAGCAACACTGGATAGTGTGCTGATATCCAAAGTCCTTACAGCAACACTGGATAGTGTGCTGATGTCCAAAATCCTTACAGCCACATTGGATAGTGTGCTGGTGTCCAAAGTCCTTACAGCAACACTGGATAGTGTGCTGATGTCCAAAGTCTTACAGCAACACTGGATAGTGTGCTGATATCCAAAGTCTTACAGCAACACTGGATAGTGTGCTGATGTCCAAAGTCTTACAGCAACACTGGATAGTGTGCTGATATCCAAAGTCTTACAGCAACACTGGATAGTGTGCTGATGTCCAAAGTCCTTACAGCCACATTGGATAGTGTGCTAATGTCCAAAGTCCTTACAGCAACACTGGATAGTGTGCTGATGTCCAAAATGCTTACAGCCACATTGGATAGTGTGCTGGATGGCACTCAAATGATTTAGGCTGAGCTCAAACTGAGCCTAACACTTTACGGCTGATCAAAGAATTGGTACTATGCCCACCATATTAGATATGATGCCAACAGCAAGGAACATTAATGTTTAACTAAATTAAACATTTGCAATTTTTTTGTCACAGGATTACACAAATGTAAACAATTGTATTTAGGCTATACAGCACATTTTGTAATGGACAATAGCTAAGGTATTTAGCAAACTCAATAGCAAGGCACCATTCTAAAGTGCAGCCCCATTACTGGATGGTTGCTATAAGTAGCACTTACTAATGTGGTGGGCAGTAACTATAGAGAGGATCTGAGCACAACCCCAATACTGGGTTGTGAGCACAACCCCAATACTGGGTTGTTGCTATAAGTAGCACTTACTAATGTGGTTGTCCACAACAGTAGAGAGGATCTGAGCACAACCCCAATACAGGGTTGTTGCTATAAGTAGCACTTACTAATGTGGTTGTCCACAACAGTAGAGAGGATCTAAGCACAACCCCAATACAGGGTTGTTGCTATAAGTAGCACTTACTAATGTGGTTGTCCACAACAGTAGCACAACCCCAATATTGGGTTGTTGCTATAAGTAGCACTTACTAATGTGGTTGTCCACAACAGTAGAGAGGGCCTGAGCACAACCCCATTACTGGGTTGTTGCTATAAGTAGCACTTACTAATGTCGCGGGACATAACTGCAGAGAAGATCTGAGCACAACCCCAATACTGGGTTGTTGCTATAAGTAGCACTTACTAATGTGGTGAGACATAACTGCAGAGAAGATATGAGCACAACCCCAATACTGGGTTGTTGCTATAAGTAGCACTTACTAATGTAGTGAGACATAACTGCAGAGAAGATATGAGCACAACCCCAATACTGGGTTGTTGCTATAAATAGCACTTACTAATGTGGTGAGACATAACTGCAGAGAGGGACTGGGCCCAGCCCCACTAGCTTGACATTTTCAGATTTGTGAGCAGGAATAGTGGGTAGGATCAGCTGTCTATAGCTTGTAAAGATGAACCTAGACCAGAAATGTCACACTAGTTGGGTTACCCTCAGGCCCTTCTCTAACATTATCATCATCATGTACCATACCGGTTGGTGAAGGCGATCATGTCCATCCATAATCTTCTATTTACAGTGCATCGTATTAGTTCTGTTGTTGACTGTTTTCCATGCCATGACACCAAGCTATCCAGTATTTTCTCTCTTTGTCGTCCGCGATCTCTTTTTCCTTTTATTTTTCCAGTTGTAACCAAATATTCAAACTTTCCTCTTCTCATGATGTGCCCAAAAAATGTTTCTTTCTTATGTTTTTTAGGAATTCCCTTTTTGTGCTGGCCTCTTTGAGAATTTCTTCATTGGTCTTTTTAGCTGTTCAGGGAACTTCTGAGAAATCCCATCTCTGTGGCCTCTAATCATCTTTTTTCATTTGTTTGTCTACTGTCTATGATTCGCTTCCATAGGCCAGAATTGGTTCTATATAGCTACTACGGACAAGGGGTAGGGTTCGATCCCAACCGACGGCTCCCGGGTTCACCCAGCCTTAAATGGGTACCGGATTTTTTCTGGGAAAGTAAAAGCAGCACGGGCGTAATACTGACCACATTACCCCAAAAAATCATGTGCTGAAGGTCTGTAAAATATAGGGTCACTAACACCATATTTCCCTATACGCCACTTGGCGTGACGGGGGGTACAAGGTTCTATATAGCACCGATGAACTCCCTCACTTCTATTAACATAGAATAGTCATGTTAAAACACAACTTAATATCTACTTCATTATAGTCCAGTGATTTAAATTTACTACACGAATATATATCCTGCTCAGACCAACTTGGTTGGGATAACAAAATGAAGACTACACCCTGTAACTGCTGGCACTCTATGTTCTAGCAAAGACTTCCATACAAACTTGTCCTGTGCAGATGACGCTCGTAAAATTATTGTTGAGCCATATCCATTGAAGTGACAAACTGTTGGCTGTTTCTTTGATCCTTTCTCTGTAGAAGTTGTTCGGAGATGAAGAACGAATTCTGAAGCTGCAAAGAAGAAAAATATAAATGTGTTGTAACTTGTGTTTTATTTTAAAATGTAGTTCATAATCGATGCTAACAGGAAGTTTATATTACAACAGTATAAGTTGGGG
Organism: Megaustenia siamemsis; assembly: GCA_032433765.1. Lineage (NCBI taxonomy): Eukaryota > Metazoa > Mollusca > Gastropoda > Stylommatophora > Ariophantidae > Megaustenia > Megaustenia siamemsis. The sequence goes on along the minus strand of JAVIAB010000159.1, from coordinate 24,939,918 downwards.
CCTCAGTAGCCTAGCTGGGAATATCATCCGGTTGGGCTGCTGATGTTCGGGCAACCAGTGTTCGATTCCCGCTGGATGCAATGTGAATTGTATTCGAGGTTTGAACAAAAATACCCCCGCAGTCTACCCAGCAGCTGGCAGAAATAGATACGATGTTAGTACTCTGGGAAGCTGAGGAATGCCGCCTCGCATCGTGAGTTTCGATGCTTGAAGCGACACTATTCAGAAGTCTCTGAAACTTCTGGACAGGCGGTCGAACAGAAAAGGGTGAAAACTTGCATGCTGAATCAAGCCTCGTACCTTTACTTTACATTGAAGTTCTGAATATTTTAAACAAATAAAACCAACAATCAATAACCACTCAAGAAGTTCAATAATGAAGAAATGCATGCAGTGATAACAGTAATGTAACAAAGATAAGAAAGTAATGTAACTAAGCAATGAAGCAAGCAAAGAACTTACAATGTGCCCTGCTAATGTCAAGTCCAGCTATATCATGAACATGGATTGAACTCTCAGAGACAAACAGAGACCCATCTGACTTCTCCCTTGCTATCAAAAGTAGTTCCGAAAACAGGATCAGTTCATGCTTAATCCATGAGCCTTTCTTATTACACTTGTAAACATTCCCATGATAGATCACGTGCATGTCCTCCAGGCATTTTTGATCTTCCTAGAAAATAAGATTTCAAAGAGTACAATAATTAGTTAAAAGAATTCCATTTTTTAAAATGATATCACAAGTGGAGAGACAAATGGATACAGTTAGTCAAGATAAGAGAGTAAAAAGGGAAGGGCAGACAATAGTTGAACAGTAAAGTTTAACATTAAAAAAATGGAAATGGTTAGTCAAGCATCAGTCACAGCTGTTTGTTGATGGTACTTTAGTGGTCTTAGTAAATTTTCTCAATTCTAACAATTACTTAAATATATTTCTACATGGGAGCTGTGATAGTTCAGTGGTTAGTTAACTGGACTACTAAGAACAAGGTGTCAGGTTTGATCCTGATTAACGGCTTTCAGGTTCACTCAGCCTTAAATGAGCACTGGATTTTCTGTGTAAAAGTAAAGTGGCATGGATGCAATACTGACCACATTACCACAAAAACAATGTGCCGCAGGTCTATTAAACATAGATGGATGCTATATATGCAATGTGGTGTAATGAGGCTCTTTACTTTTATTACTAGTCAGATACTAAACAGATTCACAATTGTACGTTAAAGATTATCATAAGGAACACCATAACTAAATAGTTTAGAATAGAATAGTTTTGGTTAAAATATGATAACCACTGTGATATATCACTCCAGAAAGGGAGATACATTTGTCAAATGTGACATATTTATTCTCATAAATGTTATTTGACTTACAATAGCATAACAATTCTATTATTGTAAAAAACTATTCTAGAACATTCATATTTTGTTGTGTCACAAATAATGTCACAAATTTGAACCACTCCAATCAAATATTAATCTAAAAAATTAGTGGAATGTAGTTTCTTCAGGACATTATTCATACATGTTGCAACACTTTTATGATCATCAATAAATTTCTACTTTGGGATCAAAGCAAGCAGTCCAGCAGTGAAAACAAATATAAGAATGACAGGAAAGACAGGTACATTATTGGAAAGGATACTTAAAGACAGGAACAATTGATAGGGGGTTTTGGTAGCCTAGCTGGGAAAAGCACTCCACTAGCTACCAACATTCAGACAACCTGTGTTTGATTTCCACTGGAAGCAGTGTGGTTGACCCAACCGCTGGCAGAAATGAGTACCGGAGTAGCTCTCTGGGAAGGCGAGGAATGGCTTGTGAGTTATGGTTCCTGAGGCGACACTAGACAGGAATTTCTGAACACTTCTGGAAAGGCAACCGAGCACATATGGATGAAAACCTGTGTGCTAAGACACTGATTCAAGACTTGTACTTTTTACATTTTTACAATTGGGAAATGTTTATTCAAGACCTTAGTAAAGATATAAAGAACAATTACTGTTAAAACTAAGGAAATAATTAGAAGAGAAAGACTGAAAGAACAATATCTAACAGAAAAGAATTATCCATAGAGCGAGTGAACAAAAGATAATTAGATCTAATTATATTAACTTTGAACAGAGAGATTTATTGGGGATTAATGTGGATTTATAGAAGAATATGTAGAATTGGATTGAAAGAAAAGAAAAATGATGAAGTCTTAAAACAACTAAAAATGAAAAGAGATCTACTAAACACAATTAGAACAAGACAAATGAAATTTTTGGGGCATGTTAAAAGACACAACAGTCTAATAAAAGTAATATTGGAAGAGAAAATACAAGGTAAGCGAGGCAGCGGCAGACTTCGGCGAGTAACATCAAAAGATGGACAAGTCAACCTATGACAATCTACACCATCAAAGCAAGAGACAGAGTGGAATGGCGCCCTATGGTAGCCAACCTTCGATGCAGAGACGACAATCAATGATGATGAACAGAGAGAAATGATACTTACCCATAAGTTTGGAGCAAATAATAGTTCATCTTGGATGCGGATGGCATTTACAGATTTGATAGATCCAGATAATTTGACCTTGCTCTGTTTATCTGATAAATAAAATGATGATATTATAGAATAAATTATATAGTATTTTGTAATTTGTTATTAGTAATAGTCGTATATATAATATTATAATATATAATATTAGTAATAGTTATAAGTAACAGCTCCTGTTTAAAAAATGTGCATGACAGAACTGGACATGCAGCCTATATAAACCAGACACAGAGCCTTAACCCTCTACTGCTAGTACATACCATTGGACATGCAGCCTATATAAACCAGACACAGAGCCTTAACCCTCTACTGCTAGTACATACCATTGGACATGCAGCCTATATAAACCAGACACAGAGCCTTAACCCTCTACTGCTAGTACATACCATTGGACATGCAGCCTATATAAACCAGACACAGAGCCTTAACCCTCTACTGCTAGTACATACCATTGGACATGCAGCCTATATAAACCAGACACAGAGCCATAACCCTCTACTGCTAGTACATACCATTGGACATGCAGCCTATATAAACCAGACACAGAGCCTTAACCCTCTACTACTAGTACATACCATTGGACATGCAGCCTATATAAACCAGACACAGAGCCTTAATCCTCTACTACTAGTACATACCATTGGACATGCAGCCTATATAAACCAGACACAGAGCCTTAACCCTCTACTAGTACATACCATTGGACATGCAGCCTATATAAACCAGACACAGAGCCTTAACCCTCTACTACTAGTACATACCATTGGACATGCAGCCTATATAAACCAGACACGAGCCTTAACCCTCTACTACTAGTACATACCATTTTTTTCTATTTTTTAATTTTTCCTCACATTCAGCTTTACTGCAGCTTCACATTTGTATGCCTTAACCATCAACAGATGCAGGATAAAATGAGCATACTTGAGAGATTACAACAGCTAGGACTGAAGATTAATAGAGATAAGACCAAAATTATGAGAATTAATACAGTTGGCAATAACCAAATAAAACTAGGAGAAATACCCTTATTAGAAGTACAATCTTACATATATCTGGGCAGTAATATAAAGAGGGAGGAACAGAAATACTAAAATAAGGATACCAAAAGCAAGAGGAGCTTTCATTGCACTGGGAAACATATGGAAATCCAAAGAAATTAGGTTAAATACAAAAATAAAAATTTTCACATCAAATGTTAAGGCGGTTCTATTATATGGCTGTGAAACATGGAGAACAACAAAATTGACAATCACGAAGATACAGACTTTCATTAATGGATGCTTACGCAGAATAAAAGGATGGAAATGGCAGGACAAATTCACTAACAGAATTAAATAGAAAAGATACAGACTTTCATTCTTAGAAATGAACTCTTCATGATCTTAAATGAATGGCAAAAAACAGAACGACTTGGAAAGTGTTTGTTGAAGACCTATGCTCCACTGGGAGCTAAAAAGGTAGAAGAGACCCATTTGCTTGCTTTGAGATTTTCTTGTTGTCTCTTCACATCACATTGAACTCATTCCATGGTATACTTCAGGCATTTCTTTTTAAAAATGCATTCAGTTTATTTTCTATTTCTTTAGTTATTTTCCAGCTTTTGCGTGCATTAGTAAGGGTGGATAATACTTTTTATTTGAAAATTTTGAGCTATGTATTTGAGCTTAATAACTTTTATTTTCATATTTTATTAAGGTTTCAAATTTACCCACGCTTTCTTTAATTTTAATAAGAAGATTGAAATCTGTACGCTGAAGAAGTAAATGTTATTAAACCCTGATGTTGAAAATGAGAAGTGAATTTACCAGTTCTTATTATCTTACCATTTAGATGATTCTGAGATGAAGTCTTATCTTCAATTTTATTGACAGGACAGAGCTCTGCCACGATTCTAACACATTGAGACAGTTGTTGCATTATTGTCTGAAGGTTGCCAAAGTCAGGACTGTGATCAGGAGTCAAAGCAAGGACTTCTTTCAGGACCTTATATAATTCTTGGATGTGCTGTAGACAGATATAAATGACATTTTAGTCTACGCTTGTATAAGAAATAAATTATACATTTTCGATATATGTTTTAGAGATGTGGTTCCCTGACAATTATATCTTTTGCCCTAATCTTTTATCTTTATATCCGTGGACCAACAAAGAAGTCAGTGACTAATACAAACTGTGGAGAACCATTGGAGCCACATTGTGGAGTCCTGTAGGGTTGCTACAAGACCTTTCCACATTGTAGTGTCATGTAGAGTAATCACATGATGTCTCTACATTGTGTTAGTCTTGTAGTCACATGATGTCTCTACATTGTGTTAGTCTTGTAGTCACATGATGTCTCTACATTGTGTTAGTCTTGTAGTCACATGATGTCTCTACAACGTGTTAGTCTTGTAGTCACATGATGTCTCTACAACGTGTTAGTCTTGTAGTCACATGATGTCTCTACAACGTGTTAGTCTTGTAGTCACATGATGTCTCTACATTGTGTTAGTCTTGTAGTCACATGATGTCTCTACATTGTGTTAGTCTTGTAGTCACATGATGTCTCTACAATGTGTTAGTCTTGGTAGTCACATGATGTCTCTACAATGTGTTAGTCTTGTAGTCACAAGATATCTCTACAATGTGTTAGTCTTGTAGTCACATGATATCTCAACAACGTGTTAGTCTTGTAGTCACATGATGTCTTTAAACTGTGGAGTCTTGTAGGTAGTCACATAATATCTATTCACATTACCTAAGCACCTTTTCCAGTACCAAAGCCTTTTCTGTACAATTACCTCCAACATTTTCTGATAGAATATCAATTGTTTTTTATTTGTCTTTCTTGTAGAATTGGCAATAATTGTCTAATAATCTATTATTTTTTTCTTGTGTTATATTTTTTAATCTAACAAAGAACTGGCTTGTCTTGGAATGTAAGAGGATTCTCTATTCTCATGTGCCATACATTATTGTAATTTGACAAAACTGTGCGTCCCAAATTGTAATTTGACAAAACTGTGCGTCCCAAATTGTAATTTGACAAAACTGTGCGTCCCAAATTGTAATTTGACAAAACTGTGCGTCCCAAATTGTAATTTGACAAAACTGTGCGTCCCAAATTGTAATTTCAGCATCATAAAATAATTTGCTTATCATCTTTAGGATGGTCATAATAACACAGCTATCAGCAATTGCTGTAAGGACAGGAAAGATCGATATACAGAATAATAGAAAGTGGAAAAAAGAGGCCAACCAAAGAGCTGCAGACTACTCTTACTGATGAAGGCAAATGAAAAAGAACAAGAGAATAGTGGAACCTGAGACAAGAAACAAGTTCGACATTTCAAATGATGAACACAATTTATAAGGACATGACAATTGATAGCTCAATTTCTGAAACTACAAAAAGTGCATCCATGGCACAAGGGAGATTAGCTGATGTGACTGTTGCCAGTGAGCTGGCGCCCTTTGGCCCAATGCCATGTAATGGTGTCTGCAGGTATTGATGAGTTCCCTACAAGGTGTTTCATTTGTCAGGTCTTCAAGGAAGTAGTGTTACTCTGAAACATTATTGAGATGGGAGTTGGGTACAGCCAGAAATGAGAAACTTAGTGGGCATGTAAGAAGACATATCAATCAACTCAGAACTGGAGTCATCAGTCGCTGGACACTGAGAATTGCTGAGGAGGGGATCTGAGCACCTATAGACAAAAGACAGAACACTTTTTAAAAGTTAGTTCACCTTAATTATACAACTTACCAGAGTCGGTCTGTTAATGAAATCGTTCATGGTTAGATGACCAGAGACTCCATTCTCAACCTCTTTAATAAACTTCACAAAAGCTTTATTTTTCCTCATTTCTCTCAACATGGTCTGTGATTGCTCATATCCCCTGGCATATGTTTCGTATGCCTGGCACAACATAGGAATCTGTTTATAGAAGAATTTTACTGTCAAATTCACTCTAAGAAAAGGTTACTCTAATTATTTAATTATCTATATATGTATATATTATATTGCTATATGTATTATATCTATATATTTATTATGATTATTGATTATTTTGGAAAGAGGTTTTTTTTTATTTCAGGAAATTTAAAAATGAGAAAAATAAAGCTGATCAAGACCTCACCCCACCTCCCAGAAAGGATGCACGATAACAATGTGCATCAACAAAAACTGGCTAATGTTATGAGGGTCACAATTCCCCCCCACCCCTTTCCATCCTTAGTGGTGTAACTGTTGATAAAGAAGACTTGGTATTGCAGTACCCCTTGGATGGACAAATGAGTGATAGCTCAGTGGTTAGTGTTGTTGTTATGGATCCAGCGACCTTTGAGCTGATGCCCTTCGGCCCAACGCCATGTAGTAGTATCTGCAGGTATTTTTCAGTTTTGCTGTTGTTCTGTACAGAGTATTCCATTTTGAGGGTCTTTGGGGAAAAAGTTCAGTGGTTAGTGAAGGGGACCACAAAAGAGTTCGGGTTCAATCCTGATCAATGGCTTCTGTGTTCACCCAGCCTTAAATGGGTACCAGATTGTTTTTCTAGAAAGCGGCACGGGTACCGATCACATTACCCCAAAAAATAAATTGCTGAACGTCTGTAAAAAAAAAAACCAATCAATCTTAAAATAAATAAACTATTTCTACAAAATGGATATCTATATTCTTTGTACATTGATATTGTTAGGCAGAAAGAGATGGAATCAAAGCGAGCAGATAAGCAACAGCCTAAATAGAGTCGGGACAAAAGAAAATAGGAAATAACAAAAGACAAATAAAGAGAAGTTTTGCAGTGATGACATTTTGCTGCACATCTGTTCATGGTTGTCAATAGCAACACCTTTAAGATAAATATCAAGGGAGATCATGATATAGAAATTCCTTTCAGCTGTTGGTTGCCCCTTACAGTTCATGTCTCCTACATGATCAATGGATATTCTAGTAAAAAAATGTGTGCTGTGAAAGTTTGTAAGATACAAGCAGATAATTTGGGGTTCAATTTGACATGTGGAAGATGCATAGGATTATTTTTTTGTTTAATTACCTTTAATTCATAAGCAAGGGCAGGCAAATACACAAACAGACTATGATCACTGAACTGTGAATCATTAATGTCTGTGTTGATAGAAGCATTTTTATCCTTCATGTCCTGGACATTATGTTCGGAGATAGTCACAAGCTGAGAATAAAGCAAACATTACAATGTTAGAATGAATGGGTAAGAATACGAGAATCACACACATTTAAGAATTTACACACAAGAAAATAATTCACACCTGATGCAGTAATTTTGTAATAATTTAATTAATTTAATAATTATTTTAAAATAATGTAAACACACACACAAATTATCTTTAGCATCAGCTGTTGCTAGACATTTAGACTGAGTACGGGTTCAATCCTGCTTTGGACCATATATTGTTCTTTGTTTTTTATTTTCTGTTGATTATTTTTCATTGTTTCCGTGTGCTGTAAAAATACATTTTCCTCTGAAATGATTTGTTAGACATTTTAGACAAGCTTGGGTCGCGAACAAGGTGATTTTTTTTTGAGGTCTTCACGGATCCCCATAGTTTGTCTTGCAGGGTTGTTTCTGTGGGCCGTATTTGTGTATTCTTACAGTGGTGAGAATGCAGTATACCCTGTAGTTTATGTTCAGGAGATTGTCTGGATACTACAAAGCTCTCGATTGCTCTACGGCGGACAGTCAAGTTTTATAAGTCCGTTTTATAAATTATCTTCATTGTACTTTTGACATATCTATCTCTTCCTCATTTTTTTCCTATCTCTCTTTTCTACACATCCTGACTCTCACCCTACCTCCTCTCATGTAGCCTCCTTTCTTATTTCTAAATCCTACTTTCTTCTCTTCTTTCCTGTCCACCTCTCCATTCTCCTGATCATCTAACATGTAGATATAGATAATTGTGCTTCATTGTTTGTTGTTGTTGTCCCGGTTTTCTGAAGAAGGCTCCTGGCCGAAACGTCAGTATTGTGTTGTGTTCCCTATTTGTAAAGCTGTCACCATACCTTGGAGTGTCTAACACTCCCCATCACTGGCTCCCGGATACTACACAGTCACATATTGCAAAGTCACACACAAGAAAACAAGAATTTATTATTTTAAAAAATGTATATAAAGAATTTATATAAAACACAACAAAAAATTATATACACAATAATAGTTATACATAAAAAATAAAATAGTAATTGTTAAATCTGTATATAGGACCTTCAGAAAATGACAATCTTTTTTTTGTTATCACTGGAAACTGCTTGACAAGTTCCTTGTTTCTGAATATGTGATGAAAACACTTTGAGAGAGAGGGAGCCACGATAGCTTAGAAAATTAGTGAACTGGACTACAAGGGACAAGAGGTCGGGTTCAATACTGATCGATGGCTTCCGGCTTCACCCAGCCATAAATGGGTACCAGATTACTTTCTGGAAAAGTAAATCGGCACGGGCATAATACTGACCACATACCAGAAAAATAATGTGCCAAAGGTCTATAAAAATTGTGATCACTAACACCATATTCCCTATATGCCACTTGACATGACGGGACTCGTTACTTTTTGCTTCGAGAGAGATTCCTGACACAAACTGTGTTAAATGAAGACAGCTATTATTTTCACCCAGCCATAAATGGGTACCGGATTACTTTCTGGAAAAGTAAAGCGGCACGGGCATAATACTGACCAAATACCAGAAAAATAATGTGCCAAAGGTCTATACAAATTGTGATCACTAACACCATATTCCCTATACGCCACTTGACATGACGGGACTCGTTACTTTTTGCTTTGAGCGAGAGATTCCTGACACAAACTGTGTTAAATGAAGACAGTTATCATTTTTTCTCTGGACATAATGTAGATGTACAGGAAGATGAAAGAATACAGCTTTAGATATTTAGTTTTGGCTTACACCAGGATAACCTCCTCCATTCACAAAATCTGTTCTGGTAAAACTAAATATAAAAAATTGGCAAATAAATCCCAAGTACCTTCTCGACGTTTTGGAAAATTATTGTGTATTGGTGGCTTGAGAAAAACGAGTGACGAAGCGGTCGTGAAAACTTCTCAATCCCAGAATGCATAAAGTTGATGTATTCTTCTTCTAGTGACATCAGACGGTTAATAGTTTTGTGTTTCTGATCAGAGGTCATCTCATCTGAAGACTGGAAAACAAAGTTGAAATACAGTTAATATATGAAGGAACTATGATTAAAATACAAATAACATAGAAACAGGAACAGTGATTAATATACAGTTAGCATGAAGAAACATGAGCAATGATTTATATACAATAAACTTATAAAGGAAGAAGGTGATTATATGTTGGTGAAAGAGACAAAAGAATCTTAAAGCAAGCCCTCATATGGGAACCAGAGGGTAGAAGAAAGAGACCGACCTAGAGAAACACTTAAAAGAACACTGAGGTGAGAGGCAACAACAGCAGACATCAGCTTTCTCACTGAGATTGTGCAACTTGTCCAGAACAGCGCCATGTTACGAGACACAATACAGGTCCTGCGCAAGGTCTGACACTTGATAAGAAAATCAAGAGTCTTAGAATTTCTGCCCTATCTGTAATGTCATTTCTTGTGTAAAGTCTTACATAGTTCTAGCAGAGGTTCATATCGTTTTGCTGTAGTGTTATGTATCTATGGGCCAGTGGGAGTTTTCTTCAGTGTTCAATATTACCTAAAACTATATTAAATACAATCTTTTGAAAATCAAAATTACTGAAGATATTAGTAGTTGATTGGTGATTTCTCTAATTTCCTTGTTTGTTTTGAATTCGTTCCATGCTATACCAAGTATTTTCCTTAGACATTTATTATCGAAAGCGTTCTTTGTTTCTATGTTTCTTGTTTTCCAGCTCTCACATGCAAGGAATGTTGTATACCTGTGATTATATAACCTGATTGGTTTTCTATGGATTAATTCTGCTAATTCAATACTAACTTTCTTTAATACTCTCTTTCATCAAGAATTTCCTCATAAACTCAGCTGTTATTCATTTGGAACAGCACACAATGTAAACAAAAATTGTAAAAATTAAAACTTATTTGCAACTTCAATTTGATAAAATATAAATATGTTATTTGATAATCCACAGATGTAAGTACAGATGCCTGATAAATTATGGTTTTCATTTTTTATGGGATGAAGGATTCTATGTTTCATAGGGACCTCGGTAGCCTAGTTGGGAAAACCATGAGACTGGACTACCAACGTTTGGACAACCCGCGTTCGATTCCCGCTGGAAGCAGTGTGAACTGTACTCGTGGTTTGAAAAAAATACCCCAGCGGTCGACATGGCCGCTGGCAGAAATGGGTGCCAGGGTAACACTCTGGGATGATGAGGAATGCTGCCTCGCATCATGACTTTTGATGCCTGAAGCTACACTATCCAGAAGTCTCTGAACACTTCTGGATAGGCACCCTAACACATATGGGTGTAAGCTTGCGTGCTAAGACATTGATTAAAGTCTCGACCTTACCTTAATTTTACTAATGGAACTAAGATGGAACTAAGATGGAACTAAGATGGAACTGATGGAGTTAAGAAACAGTTTTCCTAGAAAAAAAAACACTGGAGGTATCTCTAGTACACTACCAATAACATATTGATTTGCTAGAAGTATTTTGTTTTTGCAATATTACTAAGATACTAGCCTGTGGATGTTGTTCTGATGGGGATTTGAAGAGGTCCGTGGCAAGTGTTGTTTCACAGGAGTCAGTCCAGTTCTCAGTTCCTGTTTCTTCTAGAAAACTTTGACACATACTGTTTACTGTAACCCCAGTGTTCTTGTGTAAAGTCAAGTCCTGGTTGTCTCTCTGGAGTCTCAGTATCAAATACTTTGGATTTATTGTCCTGTCAAATTGAAACAAATTAAATATATAAGGTTAGGATAATCACATAGCACAGAAATTATTGATAATTATTTAACTAAACATTGCAAGCACCACACATGAACTGAAAACTTTAAACATATATTCTGTTGATTCTATCTATTGACCTTTCGAGCCGTAACCGGCCCATAGGGCGTAGACCAAGATACACCTTCTCCTATATGAATTTTTGTTCTAGCAGTTTTCTTTTAAAGATATTTTATCAAATCTCGCCATCTGTCTCTGTTCTGTGCAAGCAGTTCTATCTCATTGAGGGAGCCGATTCCTGCTGCTCTTGCCTCTCTCATCAATGTTCTTCTCAGTGTCTCCCTGGGTCTTCCTCTTTTTCTTTTACCTGTTGTTTCCCATATGAGGGCTTGCTTTGCTATTCGATTATTATCTCTTCTCATCACATGTCCAACGTATGACCATCGTCTTTTCTTTATTACTGAAGATATTATTGGTTGATTGGCGATTTCTCTAATTTCCTCGTTTGTTTTGAATTCGTTCCATTCTATACCAAGTATTTTCCTTAGACATTTATTTTCGAATGCGTTCAACTTTGTTTCTATATCTCTTGTTGTTTTCCAGCTTTCACACGCATACGTAAGGGTTGATAGTACATTTAATTTGAATAGCCTAAGTTTTGTGTTTGTGCTAATGAGTTTTGATTTCCACAACTTTTCAAGGCTTCTGAAAGACATTGCTGCTTTAGCCAGTCTGATTCTAATTTCTTTGCTCGTATCCCCTTCTCGATCAATGTGACTTCCAAGATAGATGAAGTGATCGATCTCTTCTACTGGTTTGTTTTCCATGTATATTTTGTCACTTGTTGGAATTAAACTTTTCATGACTTTAGTCTTTTCATGATTGACCTCAAGCCCAATTTTGCTGGCTATTGATGATAGTTCATTTGTGTTTTCCTGCATCGTTTTTATCTGATTGCTGATGAGAACTATGTCATCAGCAAAGTCCAGGTCCTCCAAATGGTCTCCTTGTATCCATTCGATGCCTTTATTACCAGTGCAGCATTTCTTCATTATGAAGTCCATAACAATTCCAAATAACAAGGGCGATAAAATACATCCTTGTTTAACCCCAGTTTCTATTGGGAAACATTCGCTCAGTCCTTCCTCTGTTCGAACTGCACATGTGTAACCATCATACATGTCTTTGATAATATTTATGATTTTTGATGGTAAGCCATATTGCTTCAGAATTTTCCACAAAGAATCTCTATGAATACTATCAAATGCTTTTTTGAAGTCGATGAAGTTAAGTACAAAAGGTTTTTGCTTTTCAATGTGTTCCTCCAATATAAGTCGTAGAGTGAAAATGTGGTCAAGACAGCTTCTCCCTTTTCTAAACCCAGCCTGTTCTTCACGCATTACTGTATCTATTGAATCCTTTATTCTATTTAGGATGATTTTACAGAATAATTTTGAGGCAACTGACAAAAGTGTCACGCCTCTCCAATTGTTACAATTCTGTTGATTGGCCAGACAAAAATATCTCATCACCTGTCACCAACTAAAAGTTGTATGTTGCATGATTGCATCTTTCTTCTTTGTTTTTTTTTTTGGTGTTTTCCCAGATGAGACCATTGACCTCCACATTGACCATGAGTTCTGTTCCCTACATTTCCTGTTGAGTGTAATAATACATGAGAATGTGCCCCTGAATGACATAGGGGCTTGTGACGTTCTACCATCCGTCTCATATTCTGGGCGAGATCTTTGATCTTATCTAATGAGTCTATGCCTACCAACTTTGCCTCTTGTATTCTTTTTAGTGTTTCACTAGGTCTTCCCGTTTTCTGTATCCTGATGTTTCCCATAGAAAAGTCTGGTTTGAAATTCTTTTTTTTTTCAGTCTCTTTATCTCTTCTCAATATGTCCGGCATATGTCCATCTTCTCCTCCTAATTGTGGATGAGATCGCTGGTTGCAGTGGTTGATTTTATTCCATTGTACACAGAATATTCTTCCTAGCCATTTGTCTTCAAAAAATGTTTTTTTCTCAGTCTTTTTTGTTGTTGTTTTCTAGCTTTCACATGCATAGGTATGTGCCACTAAAGCCGTCTAAATGCAATGCAAAAAGCAGATGAAGAAATTTATTATTGTCAATTATAGTTATTTTCTATCATGTGAATATATATTTGAAATTGTTCACCTGATAAATCTGGCAACAGTGTTACTATCTGACTTGTGCGTTTCCAGGCTGTTAACTTTGAGCACCTTGTCGCCTTTCATCATGCCTGCCTTCTCAGCTGGAGAACCTATATAAAGAACAAACACCCATAAAATGTCAAATTGTCATTATTTATTTAGCACTTGCAAACAAAAACTATGCAACATCGCAATTAAATATAATTTTAATCGCAATTTAATATAATAATACGGGAACTAATTTTATCATGTGCTTTTTTTTTTTTAATTAAAAATAAGCAAAATTGTGGAGGTTGATCAGTACTATAGTAATAAGTTGACTCATTAAAGGGACACAACCGGTTTAAATACATATAATCTATTAATTTATTTCCCTTTATGACGAATATGTAAAATACATTTTTTTAAATATTACTGTTTTAAAATTAGCACATGAGAACATTAACTATCGCTTATTAATTATAAAGAAATGCTATATATAAAACTATGATCATAAACAAAGAATACAACAAAAGAATAGGAATGGCAAAAATGTAATTTTAACATCACGAAGAACATACTAACATCAAAACAAATAACACCAGGCCTAAATCTAAGAATAGCTTGCTTGCTTGCGTTCGCCCAACGACTAGAGGCGCCCACCTCTTCATCATCCGCCATTAAAAGGACATTAAGTGGGCGTGTCTGCGTTGTGTTGTGGTTTGCAGTATAACTGTGATATTTGCGCCTTTCGGCCCAACACATCCGACCTCAACACGTCTAAGAATAGCAAAATGTTGCATCTTCTCAATATTCCTATATAGTGCAGAAACCTGGACATTAGACAAGAAAACAGAACAGAGAATTGAACCCTTTGAAATGTGGATTTAAAGAAGAATAGGTAGAATTGGATGAAAGGAAAAGAACAAATGATAAAATCTTAAAACAACTAAAAATGAAAAGCGTACTAAAAGTAATCCTGGAGGTGAAAATACAAGGTAAAAGAGGCAGAGGCAGACCTAGACTAACATGGACGAGTAACATCAAAAGATGGACAAACCAGCCTATGACAACCTGCACCATCATCAAAGCAAGAGACAGAGCAGAATGGCGCTCCATGGTAACCAACCTTCGTTGCGGAGATGGCACTCGATGATGATATATAAAATCTATATCTACAAAGTTTAATTAGGCACAACTTACCATTGTCTACACGAGTAACAATTGGCGGACAATCTCCGCTGAATGAGAAGCCAAAGCCATTTATATTTCGGTAAACTGTCACCTGAAACATATGGAAATCCCAATAAATTAGGATAAACACAAAAATAACTATTTTCACCTGCAATGTTAAGTCAGTCCTATTATATGGCTGTGAAACATGGAAAAAAAACAAAATTGACAATCATGTAGATACAGACCTTCATTAATGGATACTTTAGCAGAATAAATGGATGGAAATGGCAGGACAAAATCACTAACATAGAATTATGGAAATGTACCAGTCCAATATGCTACAGGCCTATGCTCTACATGGAGTTGAAGGGAGAAAGAACAAACTGTCACCTTAAAATATAATTATATCAATTCACATGCATATTTTATATGATTCGCAATCAATTTATATTTATTTTTAATTTATTTTTAATTCATTTATAATTATTTTATATTAATCAGTCAGACTTACCTTTCGTAAAGTCCAGAATCGAGAGAAACTGTCAGTTTTACTTTATATATAAGAATTCGTAGCTTCATAAACAATTGCTATATGAATGATAACACAAAAACTTGTATTTTATTGTCAGTTAAATTTATTATCAGTTTAATAAAATTATATAATGGGTTATGTTCATATAGATTAAAATGGCGTTCCATGGTAGCCGACCTTCGATGTTGAGACGGCAACCAATAAATGAATGATGTAAAAATTGTGTGATTATGTTTCGCAGTACTGATCTTACAGCTTTCGTAACTCAAATGCACTCTTGACATTTCTTTACATTCTATGATTCTGCAACTATGTTTCAGCATATCAGTTACAGTTTCACGGCTTAGCTCCAAGAGCGGTCCATCACGGTGTATCGACTGAGATGCAACAAGTAATCTATTAGTTGGGAGAATTTGGTAATATCTACTATTATCTGTTTTGTTGTCTTTATAATTTACACACATAGTTAATTTAGTTGCTGTGTTGAGGAAGTTGCGATCCAATGGCGCATGGAGAAAAATGTGTATGTTTTTTTGTTTTTTTTTGTTGCTTAATATTTCAAATTATAACCGTAATTGGCGTAATTAAGATTAGAATAGTGGATGTGAAATACAAAAGTCGCCCCGGGGAAATCACGGACTCGATGTGAAAACACTCAAACCTTGAGCCTTCCTGTTTAGAGACCGACGGGACTCTAGACATAAGGTACAAGTCTACAAACCTCTAGGCCATTCAGTCCCTTACTAATAGAACCATATTTCATATAACTGCATTTAAAAAAAAAGTAAATTGCCCCCGTCCCGCCAAGTGGCGTATAGGGAATATGGTGTTAGTGACCATAAATTTTAAAGAACTTCGGCACATAATTTTTGGGGTAATGTGGTCGGTATTACGTACGTGCCACTTTACTTTCGCAGAAAAAAATCCGGTACCCATTAAAGGCTGGGTGAACCCGGAAGCAGTCGGTTGGGATCGAACCCTACCACTAGTCCTTTGTAGTCTAGTTCACTAACCACTGAGCTATCGCGGCTCCCTATATAACTGAATACTATGCTGTAATCTGAGTCATTGTGTGGTCTATATTTACAAGTGAATACCTTGCTGTAATCTGAGGTAAAAGAAAAAGAGGAAGACCCAGGGAGACACTGAGAAGAACATTGATGAGAGAGGCAAGAGCAGCAGGAATCGGCTCCCTCAATGAGATAGAACTGCTTGCACAGAACAGAGACAGATGGCGAGATTTGATAAAATATCTTTAAAAGAAAACTGCTAGAACAAAAATTCATATAGGAGAAGGTGTATCTTGGTCTACGCCCTATGGGCCGGTTACGGCTCGAAAGGTCAATAGATAGAATCTGAGTCATAGTGTGGTCTATATTTACAAGTGAATACCTTGCTGTAATCTGAGTCATAGCGTGGTCTATATTTACAAGTGAATACCTTGCTGTAATCTGAGTCATAGTGTGGTCTATATTTACAAGTGAATACCTTGCTGTAATCTGAGTCATAGTGTGGTCTATATTTACAAGTGAATACCTTGCTGTAATCTGAGTCATTGCGTGGTCTATATTTACAAATGAATACCTTGCTGTAATCTGAGTCATAGTGTGGTCTATATTTACAAGTGAATACCTTGCTGTAATCTGAGTCATTGCGTGGTCTATATTTACAAGTGAATACCTTGCTGTAATCTGAGTCATTGCGTGGTCTATATTTACAAGTGAATACCTTGCTGTAATCTGAGTCATTGTGTGGTCTATATTTTACCACAGCTAAAGAACCATCCAGTCTAAGAGTATTGGACAGCAATTTTTTTTTCCTGTGATCCACAGAACGGGGGAGAGACAAAGAAGATGGCCAAAATAAGCTTAGAGAAGACCGATGGAAGCAGAAACGAAGAGGAAGACATGGAACGACCTCAAGCGAGTGGCAAGAAACCTTTCGATCAGACACATCACAGCACAGAGCTTTCTGGTACCGGGTTATCTTCAGCTTTCGATTCTTTCACATACTGAAGCCATGTTAACCCGTTTCCAAGGTCACCACAAAGAGATAAAGTAGAATCTTAATCACCTATGGTTTAGCTATTCTGAAATTAGGATATACAGTCCACAGAAAACCACCGACGTAGCTTCTTTGTACAATCATGAATCGCTAGAAATGTGGTTTTACAGAAGAATGTTGAGAATACCGTGGACAGCTAAGAAGAGTAATGAAAATGTTCTGAAAGAGGTCAAAGCAAAAAGAGAACTAATTTTTTCCAATATTAGGAAGAAACAATCATCATTTTTTGGCCATGTAATGAGAAGAGAACAACTGGAATATATTGTAACAACTGGAAAAATTGAGGGACGAAGTGATAGAGGGAAGCAAAGAGAAAAAAAATACCAGACAGCTTAAGAGAATGGCTTGGCAGAAGGTCAACAAGAGAAATGATTAAGAACTGTCGAGATCGAAAGTTGTGGAGAGACATGATCACCTACACAAGTAGGCCCGGTACTTGATGATGATGATCATGAAATCAGCAGTTAGCTACAAGTCGCTGACGCAGTCTAGTGTATTATCGTCCAGTATCAGCGCAAACCGTATTTAACGCCATCTTTTCCGAGCAAATATTGCCTACTGACTGGTCACTTGTCACTGGCTGTGTTAAAACGATTAACACTACACTGTACTGATTGTCATGACAACAAAACACGTAAACAGGATGATTAACAAAATCAATCCAACCACAAAGTAGTAACACGAAAGCAGTAAAAGTAAAGAGAACACGTAGAAACAATAATGAACGAAGCGTGTGTCAACAATGAATACAATGTGCTTACCTGAAATAGCCGTTCGGGTCCCGTGATCACAGAGTCCCAGCAGAGAGACCCTCTCTGGGAACACGATTCATCATCTTCGTCACACTCGTCCGTAGAATAACTTTCGAGTTCTCTCCCATTCAAGCTAAAGTAGTCAGTATTTGTGTTTTCCGCCATGATTGATTTGTCCAATGTTGAATGAAGATTACCACAACCAACCAATCGTTTAATGCCACGCGCTTGCGAATCGTTTTTGCTGTTTGTTGAATGGGCGATTTCTGGAGCAGAAGTGTGTTGTAAACTATCTTTTGAAGTAAACTGCAGAACCCGATTGTGAAAAAATCGCCCTTTGCTTTTAAATAATTTGCGTGGGAATGTTTTGTTTATTGAAGCAACTGTACAATCTTCAAACTGAATGTCAGTGTCGTTAATAGTGCCGAAAGAAACAGTGTCGTTAATAGTGCCGAAAGACTCTGTGTCGTTAAAAGTGCCGAAAGAAACAGTGTCGTTAATAGTGCCAAAAGAAACAACGCTTTCGTCCGTTGCGCTGTTTGAACAAGAAACGCCATTGCTAACTGTCATACTGGATAAGTACATTTGGACTTTCCGCATGGGGATAGGACAGACTCATCCAATGGCACTTGAAGATTGTTAGTGTTAGGTGGAAGATGAACGGTGAATGTCCCGTTTAAGCTGTCATCAACAACGATTGAGTTATCTGAAACTGATAGAGGGTTATCGAAGTCCACGCTGTTCTGGTGTAAACTATCATCAATTAGCGGAAGAGTATCAGTTCCACAAGAAGTGCTTTGGACGGCTGGGCGAGTTTGACTTGATACGCTGACTGCCTCGTCCATAAGTGTGCTGCCCTCAGCCACAGGCTCGGTATTTGAATATTGTTTTACGTTCTTGTCAAAAGAAAACCGGACTAAGAGACCACGACTCTTGTGTGGAACCGGCACATCCCCTTTTGTTGATTGTGGTTTCCGTTTTCTGAGTCTGAACTTCAATTTGTGGCTACGTTTTGTTGCCTCTTCTTGAACAATGGAGACATTCTGCGACAAACACTTGAACAGCTTCATGATGATCTCGTCTCAACTCTGACTTCAGTCAACGCAGATGTTGCTTCGAGCTTCACACAGCACAGCTGAAATGAAATAAACAATTGTCAGGTTAAAAAAAAAAAGTAAATAGCCCCCGTCACGACAAGTGGTGTATGGGGAATATGGTGTCAGTGACCATAATTTTACAGACCTTCGGCACATGATTTTTGGGGTAATGTGGTCGGTAACGCCGTGCCGTTTTACTTTTACAGAAAAAAATTTGGTCCCCATTTAAGGCTGGGTGAACCCGGAAGCCATCGGTTGGGATCGAACCCTATCTTTATATGTAGAAAGTTGTGGAGAGACAGGGCCAGTGAGCATGAAATAAAACCGAACAAGCCATAGTGTGGTGTGTCAAATAATAGGAGATATAGATTGCTGACCCCCCACAACCGCCCCTGCTCGCAAAGTTGAAACGTCATGTTACATGGTCGGTTTCGTAGAAATCCCTCTCATTCCGCAGGCCTAAGTAAATCTATAATTGGCTGGGATGAACCCTATATATATGTCCGTTCTATGATAAAAATCGCAACATCCGTTGATTGAACGCTACTTACTGGGTCAGTAGCAAGCGCACTAACCTCTTCGTCACATGGCTTCAGGCACGCGCATCTTAAAAGCAAAATTAAAACAAAAATGGATGCAAGTAAAATTACAAAAGAGTTCATACCTCTACTTGGTCAAGGAACGAGAAATCCTTCTGTGAGCGATAAACATCTCCTGGTATCAATTTGCAGAACGTCTCCCCCAATTTGAAAATAATCCTCACAACGTATCATGTGTAACAAGTGAAGCAACAAGCACACACCATCCCAGCGTAAACAGATTGTCAACATGGAAACCACGATACGCGAACCATTGCACTCATACACAACGCTAATGCTAATTTGCTTTGCTCATTTCGATTGGTGGAAATTTAAATTCAAAAACCGGACTGTTGTTCTCTAAAATTCACTTTTAAATAGACACCCCTGAGAAGACATTTTAAGCTGCGCGTGAAGCTACCCAAACACGAGCCAAGCCGGGTCACAGAGCAGGTGTTTCTGAAATGCACGCGTTCTTTATTCTGTCCCTTGAATGTAAAGTACAATGACCGACCTGCCGTTGGTGTCTGCTCAAGTCCTGTCGCTAACCGAGCACAACAAGTGTGCCACGTTCTTAGACAGAACAACTGAGTTAAGAAAGAGCAACAAATGGTAGCAGGCAGGTGTTGGGGAAAATAAATCAGTAATTTCTTTCACGAAAAATTGAATGAGGGAGTGATCTACGTGATTATTCGTATCTCCATTAACAAAAAAAAGTCACTAAAAGAAGAAATCGCCATCAAGACTTAACAACGTAAACAGTCGCGTGCCGTGTTCTTAAAATAGAACAGCAGATTTAAGAAAGGAAGAAAAGGGAGCAAACTGTGACCGACTGGTGTTGACTATTTAAAATAAAATAATTCGTTCTTAACAAGAGGGATCTGAAGGATGGTGTCTACCGTAATAGAACAAATAACAAGATCACTTTAAAATCGCAACACAACTTCCTGGCATAAACGACTTAATTAGAGGTACACTTGCCAACCGAGCTGGCTTTGACGTTTGTGGAGGGAGGGGTGGGAGAGAGACAGGTAGAGAGAGAGAGAGAGAGAAAAAAAAAAGAGAGAGAAATCATTGATTTCTTGTTTTCGAGTTTGAGCAAAAATGTTAAGAAATTGAGCGGAAAATAAACGATATTCATCATAATTGAGTGCCGTCTCCGCATTGAAGGTTGGCTACCATGAAGCGCTAATCCACTCTTATCTCTTGCTTTGATGGTGCAGATTGTCATAGGTTGAATTGTCCATCTTTTGATGATACTCGTCCATGTTAGTCTTGGTCTGCCTCTGCCTCTTTTACCTTGTATTTTCCCTTTCAATATTTCTTTTATTATGCTGTTGTGTCTTTTAACATGCCCAAAAAATTGCATTTATTTTGTTCTAATTGTGTTTAGTAGTTCTCTTTTCATTTTTAGTTGTTTTAAAACTTCATCCTTGTTTTCTTTTCTTTCCATCCAATTCTACCTATACTTCTATATGTCCACATTTCAAAGGCTTCAATTTCCTGAGCGACAGTGAAAACGTAAAATTCATCTTCCTTTGTTACCTGTCGGCCCCAAGATAGCGAGGAAGAAAGTAAACCAGCGGTTTTCAAGCTGTGTTACAAAAGGAGATCCTAGTTACAAAGCAAATTCTTACATTCTAGTAGTAGAGTAACCTCAGTCATTCATAGTTGACTATAGATTTTGCAGCGCCTCTTATTTGTCTCGGTATATTGTCTTTTCAATGAATCTATCTGCTTTTTGCTTGAGTTAGAGCTTTAGAGTGTGTTTCCATAGATCGTGGCTTGCAGCTATTTCTTTCCAGGCTGCGATTTGAGAATTGAACCTAGGCGCTACTAATCAGGAAGCGAGGGAACTATCCAATCAGCCACTGAGGCTCAAAAAAATAAAGTCGGCGAGGGGTGAAACCTAATCAATCGTTGCATTGACATAGCAAACATTTCTCGCAAACTCATTAAAAAAAAAAAATGAAATACAAATTTAATAAATATCCTAAAAAAACGGAAACGAAAACTGAAGCCCTTAAAATGTGGATTCATAGGAGAATTTGGAGGACATCAATAAAGAGCAAATACGTTTTGAAAATGATAGGGACAGCTCGTGCAATATTTTTGTTCAACACAAAAAGGACACAGCAACTTATCGAAAGTCATCATGGAAAGAGAAAATACAAGGTGAAGGGGCAGAAATAGATTTATCCAAAAGAAAATGCTACAGACAAATCCTAAAGACACATTGGGTAACAAAAAAGACTAATGAAGACATTGAAAGATTCAAACATTAAAAAGAACTGGCTTATAAACACCATTCTACAGAGGAAATTACTATAAAGGGACAAAAAGTAAAGAGCCCCCGTCACGCCAAGTGGCTTATAAGGAATGCGGTGTTAGTGACCATAAATTTTACAGACCACCAGCGCATGATTTTTGGGGTAATGTGGTCGGTATTACGCCCGTGCCGCTTTACTTTCCTCAGAAAAAATCGGTACCCATTTAAGGCTGGGTGAACCCGGAAGCCGTCGGTTGTGATTGAACCCTACCCCTTGTCCTTTGTAGTCTAGTTCACTAACCACTGAGCTATCGCGGCTCCCCAAAATTACTATGGGCATGTGTAAAGATACAGCGGGCTGGAAAGAACAATAATGGAAGGCATGGCTCCTGGGCGATGCACAAATGGGCAGATCAAGAAGAAGGTGGTTTCAAAACATCAAGGACCCCAATGAACATGACAACAGATGAAGTGGAAAATCTGGCTAGTGACATATTCTTTCACGCGAGCTGTGGTGGATACATCGTTCTGTAAAGGACATGCGACCTCATGATGAAAAGAAACAAGTAGGCAAACACTAAAGTGGACAGACAACACAAGGAGATGGACAAACTAACCTATGAACGCTAGCACCATCAAGTTGCAGCGAAACGGCGTTCTATAGTAATCAACATTAGATGTTGAGAATGCACAAGATCATGACAGAAAAAAAAGCGAAGAACAGTTTTAAAATATACAATTTGCAACCTGCATCATTAAAGCAAGAGACAGAACAGAATGGCGCTCCATGGGAGCCAACCTTCGTTGCGGAGATGAACCTCGATGATTTGAACATCCTAAAATAAATGGATCGTGAACTTCTAAATTAAATTCTAACCACGGCTTCATTTGTCTAACAGTGCTGGCCTTTCTTTTCAACACGCAGCAGCTTCTAATTAAAAGATGGCCGAGCAGAAGCGAAGAACTTTGCGAAGCGGGAACACTGTCCTTGAAGTTTCTTTTGATGAGGTAACAATGACGTCATAACGCGATTATCAACTTCTTGAAGAATCCACGAGGCCGCCCCTTGAGCTCTCCTCGGTGACTATACGGACTTGGTCAGCGATTACACAGATCTCGTCTTTGTGTATTGAGCTTGTGAGAGTTCTTTTCACATTTTCTACTTCAAGTGCAACGTCTGCTAGCGTAGGTGATCATGTCTCTCCAGAAATGTCTGTTTCTAGAGTCTCCAGCCGTTGGGCCCAAGACGACCAACTTCACCTGGTCTGATTGTAGCCAGTAATCATAGCTAGCTGTCAGTATCAGTAAATTAGAAATGATAGAAACCTCCCTCCATCTCATCATCATCATGTACCGGGCCTGCTGGCGTAGGTGATCATGTCTCTCCACAACTTTCGATCTCGACAATTACTTACTCATTTCTGTTGTTGACCTTCTGCCAAGTCATTCTCTTTAGCTGTCTGTTATTTTTTCTCTTTATTTCCCCTCTATCTCTTCGTTCCTCAATTTTTCCAGTTGTTACAATATATTCCAGCTGTTCCCTTCTTATTAATTGGCCAAAAAATGATGATTGTTTCTTCCTAATATTGGAAATTAGCTCTCTTTTTGCTTTGACCTCTCTCAGAACATCTTAATTTCTCTTCTTAGCCGTCCATGGTATTCTCAACATTCTGTAAAACCACATTTCTACAGACTCCAGTGATTTTCTTGTCTGTTGCTTTATTGTCCATGATTCGTATCCACATGTTATGACTGGCTCTACGTAACATTTAAGAACTCTTTTTCTTGTTTCTGTTGTCAAAAATGGATTGCACAGTATCTTCCTCATTTTTTGGAAAGCAGCTTTTACCTGAGCCATTCTGCATCTCACCTCTGTTGTACATCTTCCGACTGAGGTTAACAAAGTCGGAAAAATATTTTAATTCATGTACCTGTTTTAATATTGTTCCACTTGTCTGTATTTTGCACTGAGGTGATGTCTTTTTCTTTGTTGTTACCATTACTTCTGTCTTTTTGCTATTAAGGCGGACTCTATTTTTGCCTTCTTTCACTATAATGTCTAACATTTCTTGCAACTCATTTTTACTCTTAACGATTAAGACTGTATCAACATACCTCAGATTTTATTTATATTATGACCTCCGATAGCATTTGTACACATGAAAATCAACATAACAGAAATCATGAATGTCGCCAAAAATAAACAGAACATCAACATAACTCACGAAGGCAGACAACTAAAACAAGTAGAGGAATTCAAATACCAAGGAAGTCTAATGACAAAAGATAATTCTCAAATAGCAGAGATACAAACAAGTTGCAACAAAGCTTGTCAAATCATCGGACAGTTATCACCACTATTGTCCAACAAGGAAATAACTCTGGAGGCAAAACGAGCGCTATACAATACAATCTTCATTCCAACGTTGTGCTACCAGTGCCAGACCTGGACCCTAGATGCAAGAACAATAAGAAAAATAACCTCTACAGAGATGAAATGTGTTAGACGAATGACAGGAAACAGTCAAAGATAAAGATCAGAAATGAAGAACAGAAAAAAAGCTAGGAACAGCCCCCGCCATAGAATATATAAGGAAACAACAGATAAAATGGTTTGGCCATGTGACAAGCAGAAAGAACAAAACACAACACAACGAGCCTTCAACAAACGTTATGAGAGCACCAGACCCAAGGGTCGACCACGAAAAAGATGGGTCGATGGAATATTAGAAGCACTAGAAAACATAACAGCAGCAGAGGCGAAGAGAAGAGCAAAAGACCGCAAATTATCTCCCCTCGACGCTGAAAGGCAAATGAGGAAGGAAAGAAGAAGATTGTTATACTGAAAGATGACTACTGTGTTATGGTATGATATTCAAATCCAGGAACTTGTCCCATTGCTGGCGTCTTACCTCCAGACCACCCCTTCCCATCTCATTCATTATGCAGTAACTGGAAAAATGTTTGTATCTACGTATTGTGTCATGATACATGGCATACGTTTATCCGTGGGTCTTTTACATTGTCACCATAACCAATGGCCGACCGAACAAGAAAAAGATAAGATTGATTGGATATTTGAAACACTAAGAAACGTAACAGTAGCAGAGGCCACCAGAAGAGCAAAAGACCGCAAATTATATCTCCCCTCGATGATGCAAATCACATGGGAAAGAAAAGAACGTTAACAAAATATAGCATTTGTATCGTAGCTCTCCAATATAATTAGTCACTTGATCTCCTTTAAGATCAGAGTCACTGATTTAAAAAGCAAGATAATTTCAGTCAGTCAGGATATTCCGATTGTGAATAGAGACTTTTCTTAACTTCAAATCGTCAGTGGAGAAATGTAAACAAATCACGCGTAAACAAATCAACGCAATAGATTGTGCTATCAATTTACCTGATTGGTCAGTTTCGCCGACAGGCCCACGCACTTAACATGTCTGATCCAACGCAGCAGTCAGCGATTTAAAAGACTTCGTTGATCTTCTCTTTTATTGATAGTTAACTACACAAGAAGATCTCTGATATCGTTTAAAAGAAACTGACCAGACAAAAAGAGATACGTTCTGTCCTAATTTCAAATCTCAGCAGTCAAGTAGAGACGGCGGACAACTACAAAGCAAGAGCCCTCGCGGTTCGTCAGCATGACGTGTCGTGATTGATCGCGCAGCGTGCGACTGCCCCTGATTGTGCGGTAACGACTATTGAATTCACCAGAACGTAAAGCAAAGTCGGATGTTATCAATTAACTGATGAAAGTAATCACGTAAGGATGTCTTCTTTCCTAGGACCAAGATTAACGAAACAGTCAGAGGCTTGTTGTGTCTTTTTGGGCAACACAAAAGTCCTTTCTCTTTGCGTAGTCTGTGGTAATCATTCGCCTTGCCCCCGAGTCTGGTTTGCACTTTCAATGTTTTCACTTTCTTCCGCCAGGTTTTTTTTTCTTTCTGACCAATTCTCTTTTAACTTGTGTTATTCCCTTGGTTACACCTGATGAGCAGTTCTTGTTAGTTGATTGGTCACAATATTCTAAGAATTTACTTCAGTCAGTTTGTACGAATTATGCTCAAACAGCATGTCCTTCTGTGGATATTTTGTTTTTTGGATTGTTAAACTGAATGTTCTTTTCTTTCTCTATTTCTTGCTTCACTTCCTCTTGTATTCACTCGGGTGTTGAGGGAAATATAATGTTCTTGTTCTCGCCCTTTCGGTGCCTTCACTCGATTTTGTAGAGTTTCTTTGATGCCTCTGTTCGTCTTACTCTGGGTCTGCCTCTTGTTCTTCTCCCTTTTCTTTATGCTTTGTATGGCAAGGAATCATAAAACATTCTTTCTAGATGGACAAATCAAGTTTATTACTGTGCGTGTTTAGGATTAGCTCAGTGCCAAATCTTTCTCTTATAATATCATTTCCGATTTTATCTTTTCTTGTCACTACGAGCTCTGTTCTCAGACATACATGGCTGGTGAAGCTTTCTGTTATGATTAGACGTAAGTGATCACGTTTGGCTCTTTTCTGACTAGTCTTAATGTCTGCAGTTGGTCCTCTATGATTTTGGCCGGTCCTTTCGGTCACTCTACCATATTTCCCAAATACATGTACTATACCATCAGGCGAGACTAGAACCGACGTCTTAACACGCGAGTTACCGTCCATATGTGCTCGGCCGTCTATCCAGAAATATTCTTCAAGCATCGAAACCAACGATGCGAGGCGACATTCCTCACCTTCCCAGGGTAATACCCTGGTACCCATTTCTGCCAACGGCTGGGTAGACCGTGGGGTATTTTTTTTCCCAAACACGAGTCCAACTCACACTGCTCCCAGCGGGAATCGAACACGGGTTGTCCGAACGTCGGTAGTTCAGTCGGGTGGCTTTCCCAACTAGGCTACCGAGGCCCCCAGATATATAGTTGTGTTTGAAGTGTCCTAAATTTATGAAATATAAATTGTTGAATTGGTTTCAAGAGCCAGTTATTACATACTTGCTGCAGGCAAGGCACATGAGCCACAGAGCTAGAAGCTGTCAGCGACTAACAGCTGATGGCTTGTGTCAGGATCGGTAAATCTGAATCATTGAGACTCTACTCCATCATTTCGCGATGCCTCTAGAAACAGACTAACCAGTCTAGTCTGGCCAAAGAGATCGAGAGGGAAGGCCGCCTGATACTAAAAATGTCCGTGCTGATGTCGGATATGATGGGCCAAAAAACGCAAACCACATCACAATGCATATGCGCCCACACAACGTCATTTTAAGGACGAACGACTAACGGGATAATCAATTCCTTTAATAGTCATCGGGTGAGAACGCCAGAAATGACATAATCGCTCACTCGCTAGTCCTATTTTATATGACTGGTATTCTTTACATCCGAAACGTTGAAATTTCTTCTGTGTATTTCCAACATTGATTTCCACACAAAAAGTACACAGTTCTCAATGATCTGTTATGTGATTTTTGTTGTGCTAGCTGGATATCCCAATGCTACGTTAATGCAGGTATTCTGGTTGTCTTAATCCTTTTGTTAATTTCCCTCGCTAGTTCAATGATCTAATGTTACTAAGCTCCGCAATCACTCAAACACACGGCAAACATGCTATCGTTAGGACTAACAAATATATTGTAAGGACGGACCAATATATCGAGCCACAAATATGTTTAATTAGATTAAGACCCTGGTCGTTAAAGCGACTCAGCGACTTTATTCTCTTGCCGACCTGAACAATGGTGACGGGGGATTCAGGACAATTGGCCAGGGAGATGGCGGTATGGCGTGAACGAAGGCGGGTCGCCGCGAGCTGGGAATATTCAAGCGACAAGGAGGAGTTATATTTGGAGAACATTGTTATCCCCTCTATAATAGGCTTGTTAAATAGGAGATTTGAGACATATAAAGTGATTGAGAATTTAGTTGGGTAGAAACCCAAGGAAGAATTGATAGAATGATGAATTCACAGATCTACTGATAAATTCACAGATCTACTGATAGATTGTTTGGTAAATAAAATACGGACAATACGGATTGATGAACACGATTTGATTGTTTGGCATAGACTTGTGATTTCATTTATCTATTTCAAGACCTGTTTACTTCTCTTTAATTCATGAGTGTTTACTTCACGTTAAAAACATTACTTTTGAAACCATTTAATTTCTTTTATTACTTTTGAAAGTAACTCATTTCTTTTATTACTTTTG
Source organism: Megaustenia siamemsis (assembly GCA_032433765.1). Classification (NCBI taxonomy): domain Eukaryota; kingdom Metazoa; phylum Mollusca; class Gastropoda; order Stylommatophora; family Ariophantidae; genus Megaustenia; species Megaustenia siamemsis. The sequence continues at coordinate 24,911,661 of JAVIAB010000159.1, read as the reverse complement.
AAAGTAACTCATTTCTGTTACTACTTTTGAAAGTAACTAATTTCTTTTATTACTTTTGAAAGTAACTCATTTCTTTTATTACTTTTGAAAGTAACTCATTTCTTTTATTACTTTTGAAAGTAACTCATTTCTTTTATTACTTTTGAAAGTAACTCATTTCTTTTATTACTTTTGAAAGTAACTCATTTCTTTTATTACTTTTGAAAGTAACTCATTTCTTTTATTACTTTTGAAAGTAACTCATTTCTTTTATTACTTTTGAAAGTAACTCATTTCTTTTATTACTTTTGAAAGTAACTCATTTCTTTTACTACTTTTGAAGTAACTCATTTCTTTTACTACTTTTGAAGTAACTCATTTCTTTTACTACTTTTGAAAGTAACTCATTTCTTTTATTACTTTTGAAAGTAACCACTTTCTATTATTACTTTTGAAAGTAACCACTTTCTTTTATTACTTTTGAAAGTAACCACTTTCTTTTATTACTTTTGAAAGTAACCACTTTCTTTTATTACTTTTGAAAGTAACCACTTTCTTTTATTACTTTTGAAAGTAACCACTTTCTTTTATTACTTTTGAAAGTAACCACTTTCTTTTATTACTTTTGAAAGTAACCACTTTCTTTTATTACTTTTGAAAGTAACCACTTTCTTTTATTACTTTTGAAAGTAACCACTTTCTTTTATTACTTTTGAAAGTAACCACTTTCTTTTATTACTTTTGAAAGTGTGCACACTGCACACGTCTCTTGTGTTGGTATGGGCTTAACAAGTAATGATTGAACAGGAAAACTGTCAAGTCTGTACAAATGCATTGCACAAATGGGTTTTATGAGCCGAAGCGAAAATAAATAAGTCTTGCTGTGAAAGACAACACATCGCATCTACGCCTGTTTAACGTCATTTCAGGAACGGATGAGAGTGAGGAGCTGTCAGGCCACAACAAAATTGGAGAAAAACATGTAAAGAAAAATTTTAATTGCAAGTGATGCTGATGTAATAGGGATCATGTAATAGATTCTTTTATAATTGATATTATATTTACAAATATAAATATATATATATATATATATATATATATATATATATATATATATATATATACATATACATATACATACACATACATATATGGCCTTTGGAGTTTTGACAGACGGTTGGTAGCAAGCAATCATGATAAGTCAGTAGTTTGGTAAAGCATTAGTGTCTCATACTGGGTGCTGCTTTACTGAACATCTTCTCTCGTGGCTGAATTTGCCAATCCTGGACAGACAGATCCATTCACAGAACGAACAAGGTGTATTTGCGGTACCTGGCCTTGTCTCTTTTCTCTTGCGCCTTTTGTCTTCTGAATTTGATATCAGCACTGTCTCGAAAGTTGCTGTGACATTTTTTATATTTTGCTCTCCATGTGCTACGATCCGCAGCCACATTTTTCCACTTTCTTTCATCATCATCGTGTGCCTTCTCCGTAACGAAGGTTGGCTACCATGGATCGCCATTCCACTCTGTTTCTTGCTTTGATGGTGCAGGCTGTCATAGATTTGACTTGACAATCTTTTGATGTTACTCGCCCATGTTAGTCTTGGTCTGCCTCTGCCTCTTTTACCTTGTATTTTTCCTTCCAATATTACTTTTAGTAGGCTGTTGTGTCTTTTAACATGCCCCAAAAATTTCATTTGTCTTGTCTTAATTGTATTTAGTAGTTACAATTTTTATTTTCAGTTGTTTTAAAACTTGATCGTTTGTTATCTTTTGTTTCCATCCAATTCTACCTATTTTTCTATAAATCCACATTTCAAAGGCTTTAATTTTCTGTTCTGTTTTCTTGTCTAATGTCCATGTTTCTGCACCATACAGGAATATTGAGAAGATGTAACATTTTGCCATTCTTAGTTTCAGCCCTGTTGATATTTGTTTTGTTGTTACTATATTTTTCATGGCATTAAAATTACTTTTTGCCATACCTATTCTTTTGTTTTATTTCAGTTTGGCATTTTCCATCACTGGTTATAGTATGTCCCAGGTAGTTGTAACTCTGGACTGTCTCCAGATGTATTCCCTCAACTGTGATATTGCTTGTCTTGTAGGTCTTGAGAATTTTCTTTGTTTATGATCATAGTTTTAGTCTTTTTGATATTCATTTCTATCACTTTCTTTCACTGATAGAAAATTCCCTCCAGGAAGCCCTGTAGACATCCTTATATCTCAGCACTGATCTGCCCTTTGGTCTCTTACCGTCCCTGAGCTAGTCATACAATATTTGTTTGGGAATACGATTATTTGCCATTCTTTTTACATGGCCCAGCCACCTTAGTCTTCGAATTCTACGTGGATTTACAAATACACAATTACATAAAATACATGTGTATATGTTTCAATGAATAGGTATAGACAGAATCATCATCTTTAAGTACCATGCCTGCTGACGTAGGTGATCATGTCTCTCCACAACTTTCGATCTCGACAGTTATTTATCATTTCTGTTGTTGACCTTCTGTCAAGCCATTCTCTTAAGCTGTCTGGTATATTTTCTCTTTGCTTTGCTTCCCTCTATCTCTTCGTCCCTCAATTTTTCTAGTTGTTACAATATAATTCCAGCTGTTCCCTTCTCATTACATGGCCAACAAATGATGATTGTTTCTTCCTAATATTGGAACTTAGCTCTCTTTTTGCCTTGGCTTCTTTCAGAACGTTTTCATTACTCTTATCTGTCCATGGTATTCTCAACATTCTTCTGTAAAACCACACTATAGACAGAATATATTTTTAATTCATTTATTTCTAATGGCGAAAATAAAAAATAGAGAAATAGGAAATAGAGGCAACCATATAATATGCCCACATATAATTGTATTTCGACACCTATATTAAAATATCATCCCGTGCCATGCCGGCTAGCGGAAGCTATCATCATATGTCCTTCCACATTTCTGTCTTAAGTTAATCGTATAAATTTTGGAATCGACTTATTTTCTGTACCACGAGACTAAGTTATCTAGTTTCTTTTGTCGTCTCTGATCTTTCTTTCCCTGTTTAATATGTTCTCAGCTGTAACCAATCTGATCTTTCTTTCCCTGTTTAATATGTTGTCAGCTGTAACCAATCTGATCTTTCTTTCCCTGTTTAATATGTTGTCAGCTGTAACCAATCTGATCTTTCTTTCCCTGTTTAATATGTTGTCAGCTGTAACCAAATACTTTGTTCTCTTCTCGTGCTGAACCGATAAAGAGTCTCTCATAAAAAGTGTTTCTTTTAGAGGAATGTAGGAACTTTATTTTTTTATCTTGTGTTAGCCTCTGAGAAATCCCTCTGGTAATGTCCTAGTTTAGCGTCTTTCCTGATAAGCGTCTTTCATGAGTGATCTCTCCTGATTGACTGCACGCATTTGAGAGCAACTGCTTCCAGTGTGTGCATTTTGTTCATTTTGTCAACAAGTTTTAGGTTGGGTTTTGGGTATTCCAAACCCTAACCTGGGGGTATTCTAAGGACAGATTAGAGAACAACGGAATAAAGTGCTCTAAGGGGAAGTTACTACACGCAGATAAGAGCTAAACTAGCAAATTACCTTTTATCTTTGGTCTTTTTCCAAATTAACTATAGTCGTACATATTATATTGTTGTATTATGCTTTTACATCATCGTGCTGTTATATTACATATATTTATCTGTGCTGACCTCCTAAAATTCACTACGAGAGTGTTGCGTTCCCTGGACAGGCTAGAAAGACCAATGACAACATTTTAAAAAGAGGCCAACACAAAAAGGGAACTCCTAAAAAAAAATAAACCCGAAAGAAAAATTGTTCGAGCACATCATGAGAAGAGGATACTTGGTTACAACTGACAAAATACAAGAAAAGACAAATCTGGGACGACGAAGAGACTGGTCTAATCAATAGATTTGTGGCATGTAAAACAGTCAACAACAGAGTTGATATGTTATATGTTATATGTTATATGATAGTTGCATTGTGGACTGACAATTGTGGAAGAACATGATCACCTACTCCAAACGGTACGACACATGATGATGATGAGGACCTCCTTAAAAAAAAATTAAAAATTATCATTCTCTTAAACTGGCTGATATCTTTCCTGATATGTTTCCTAGTGTTTCTAATATTCCATCGATCCATCTTTTTCGTGGTCGACCCTTTGGTCTGGTGTTCGCGCAACGCTTATTGCGCTCAATGCTCGTTGTGTTGTGTTTTGTTCACTCTGGCTTATCACTCGGCCAAACCATTTTATCTGTTGTTTCTTTATATATTCTATGGCGGTGGCTATTCCTAGCGGTTTTTTCAGTTCTTCATTTCTGATATTGTCTCTCAGGCTGTTTCCTGTAATTCGTCTATATCATCTCAGAAGATTTCTAATTAAATAAAAAGTACTTTTTCGCTCTATACATTTTTCGCCTCTGCATTTTCTTTTTAAATCATGCTCCTTACTTTATTTTTCTTCTGCATATTTTATACAGGAGTTCAAATTTCCAGTAGGTTGTATTTAGCCACGAGTGTAATATCTACAGCATACTACTTGTTAGTAAATGTAACCAATAGTAAAATGATAAAGAAAACATAACAAAAATAAATATATGTACTTACGAGAACAGGAGAATTTCCTTGAAATAAAAAAATCCTCGAAGATCTTGAACCCAAATAAAACAACAGAGCTGTTGTAAAATGAGAGGTATTACCAATTCACAATTACTGGGTGAAGTGAATAAGGAAATTGGAAGTAAGTGAAATTTATACCCTTCGATTGATGTCAAAGTTCGACATTGCCGATGAATTTAGGCGGGGCTTAACCTGACATACTGAGTGGGTTGGGGTTAAATTGCCAGAGCAGCACGTTGGCTATTGGTCGCCCTAGAGATGGGCGGGGCAATTAATCATGAGGGTTATTGTCTTGTCTTGTTGCTACCTGTTTAGGTACAGCTGATAGCGATTTGGGGAGGCGCAAATTTGGAACAAATTGCAACACGAATTGCTTAACATGTTGCTTTGGCATTGAGAGTCTGTGTCGCTGCAATCCATCCATGTATCGAACTATTCATCCATTCGTCCATCCATCCATCCATCCATCCATCCATCCATCCATCCATCCATCCATCCATCCATCCATCCATCCATCCATCCATCCATCCATCCATCCATCCATCCATCCACCCACCCACCCATCCACCCACCCATCCACCCATCCATCTACCCATCTATCTATCTATCTTAATCTATCTATCTATCTATCTATCTATCTATCTATCTATCTATCTATCTATCTATCTATCTATCTATCTATCTATCTATCTATCTATCTATCTATCTATCTATCTATCTATCTATCTATCTATCTATCTATCTAATCTATCTAATCTATCTTATCTATCTTATCTATCTTATCTATCTTATCTATCTTATCTATCTATCTATCTATCTATCTATCTATCTATCTATCTATCTATCTATCTATCTATCTATCTATCTATCTATCTATCTATCTATCTATCTATCTATCTATCTATCTATCTATCTATCTATCTATCTATCTATCTATCTATCTATCTATCTATCTATCTATCTATCTATCTATCTATCTATCTATCAATCTATCTATCTATCTAATATATCTTTCTATCTATCTAATCTATCTTTCTAATCTATATATCTAATCTATCTATCTATCTATCTATCTATCTATCTATCTATCTATCTATCTATCTATCTATCTATCTATCTATCTATCTATCTATCTATCTATCTATCTATCTATCTATCTATCTATCTATCTATCTATCTATCTATCTATCTATCTATCTATCTATCTATCTATCTATCTATCTATCTATCTATCTATCTATCTATCTAATCTATCTATCTATCTAATCTATCTATCTATCTATCTATCTATCTATCTATCTATCTATCTATCTATCTATCTATCTATCTATCTATCTATCTATCTATCTATCTATCTATCTATCTATCTATCTATCTATCTATCTATCTATCTATCTAATCTATCTAATCTATCTTATCTATCTTATCTATCTTATCTATATTATCTATCTTATCTATCCTATCTATCTATCTATCTATCTATCTATCTATCTATCTATCTATCTATCTATCTATCTATCTATCTATCTATCTATCTATCTATCTATCTATCTATCTATCTATCTATCAATCTATCTATCTATCTATCTAATATATCTTTCTATCTATCTAATCTATCTTTCTAATCTATATATCTATCTATCTATCTATCTATCTATCTATCTATCTATCTATCTATCTATCTATCTATCTATCTATCTATCTATCTATCTATCTATCTATCTATCTATCTATCTATCTATCTATCTATCTATCTATCTATCTATCTAATCTATCTATCTATCTAATCTATCTATCTATCTATCTAATCTATCTATCTATCTATCTATCTATCTATCTATCTATCTATCTATCTATCTATCTATCTATCTATCTATCTATCTATCTATCTATCTATCTATCTATCTATCTATCTATCTATCTATCTATCTATCTATCTATCTATCTATCTAATCTATCTAATCTATCTAATCTATCTAATCTATCTAATCTATCTATCTAATCTATCCATCTAATCTATCTAATCTATCTAATCTATCGAATCTATCTTATCTATCTTATCTATCTTATCTATCTATCTATCTATCTATCTATCTATCTATCTATCTATCTATCTATCTATCTATCTATCTATCTATCTATCTATCTATCTATCTATCTATCTAATCTATCTATCTACCTATCTATCTATCTATCTATCTATCTATCTATCTATCTATCTATCTATCTATCTATCTATCTATCTATCTATCTATCTATCTATCTATCTATCTATCTATCTATCTATCTATCTATCTATCTATCTATCTATCTATCTATCTATCTATCTATCTATCTATCTATCTATCTATCTATCTATCTATCTATAGAACTGCCGCTCTTTGCACTCTGAAGCTAAGCTGTGATCTGATTCGGGCGGGTATTGGTGTTTACTTCACATGGCTTCCTCAATTGAAGAAGAAAAGAAGGAGAATTGGCAATTGCTGTTTAATATATTAGCGAAGTCTCAAATATACATTTTGTTGTTGAACGGAAGGTGCCTTGTCAAGAAGAGAGATACATAAAAGGCAAGACAAATCAAATCTAAGTGTGATCCAACCCTTACATATGTACCATTACATGAATGTCCTATTTGTCAATTATTCTTTCTAAAGCCATTTTGATGTTTCGGTGCACAAGTATATGTAAATAACAATATTCCATACGTTTAGTTCAGCCCAGCTCCTTCTTCTTCTACTAGTACCTTTCAGCTCCATGTAGAGCATAGGTCTTCAACAAACACTTTCATCTCCTTGTGGAGCATAGGTCTTCAACAAACACTTTCAGCTCCCTGTAGAGCATAGGTCATCAACAAACACTTTCATCTCCTTGTGGAGCATAGGTCTTCAACAAACACTTTCAGCTCCCTGTAGTGTAGAGCATAGGTCTTCAACAAACACTTTCATCTCCTTGTGGAGCATAGGTCTTCAACAAACACTTTCAGCTCCCTGTAGAGCATAGGTCTTCAACAAACACTTTCAGCTCCCTGTAGAGCATAGGTCTTCAACAAACACTTTTCAGGCTGCTGTGTTTCTTGCCATTCTAATAAGATCATTCCATGTCTTCCCCATCATCTTCTTTTCACCTTCCATCTGTCTTCTCCTTTTATCTTTTGGTCTTCCTCTTTGTCTTTTTCCTTGGGGATTCCAAAAAGAGTCTGTCGTGTAATACTCTCGCTTGACTTCAGCAGTGTGTGTCCTATCCAGCGCCATCGTTTTCGCTGGATCTCTTTATCCGCTGGTATTTGATTGATATCCATCCTTTATTCTGCGTAAGCATCCATTAATAAAAGTCCGTATCTTCATGGTTTAAAAATTTGTCATTTTTTTCCTCCATGTTTCACGACCATTTAATAAGACTGACTTAACATTGGAGTTGAAAATTATTATTTTTGTATTGAATTTAAGTTATTTGATTCAACGAATGCTTCTCTTGTTTTTGATATCCTTATTTTGGTATCATTCTTGGTCCCTCCATCTTTGTCTATATTACTGCCCAGATATATGTAAGATCGTACGTCTAGTAGAAGTGTTTCTCCTATTGTTATTGGTTATTGCTAACTGCATTAATTCTCATAATTTTGGTCTTAACTATATTTATTTTCTGTACCAGCTGTTTTGACCTTACGGCAAGTATGCTAATTTCATCTTCCATCTGTTGATGATTCTGTGATAAGAGAACTATGTCATCAGCAAAGTCTAAATCATTAAGTTGCCTGGTCAGTGACCATTGGATTCAATTTATTTTGTTTTGAGTTATTTTCATAATCCAATCTATGACCAGAAGAAAGAGAAATGGAAATAGAATGCATCCCTGTCTAACTCCTGTTCTTATTTCACATGCTTCTGTAAGCTGCCCTTCACTCACCACACTAAATTTAATTCCTTCATACAGGGTGTCCGGTTAGCGCAATCGATAGGCGGTTGGCTTACCACGGCAACAGCCGGGGTTCGTACCCTGGCGAGGACACCTGGGTTTTACGAATTCCCTAAAAATTAGTACCTCTGAAGTCGGAGTAATTCTGCCTGCATGGCGAGGGGCATCCTGTAATGGGATAAAACAGACTTTACACGCAAAATTCAGTCCCACAAAATTGAGTGGGTGGGACTTCGTCAGAGGTCAAAGCTGACGAAAGCGAACGAACGAACGAACGATTCCTTCATACATTATTCCTATCAGATTAATTAACTTTATTGGGATTTCGTAATGACTCAGTAATCTGTATCACATTTGGAACCCCCTTATTCCGCGCAGAAATCGGTTGAATTGAAACGGAATGAACAGGTCTCCCGACTTGCTGTAAACCACAAAACAGAACATCCTTGCCCGATAAACGCTCTGTTTATGTTTTTTCTCACTCAGTGTTTTGTTCTTTTCCTCTTGCACTACGGGAGCAGCGACTGGAGAATTTGAGGAAAAAAACGTGCCCGGGTATCTCCACTATAGACGTGTATGATCCCGAGTATGATTTTCTTTAAACTTTTACATCATCGTGGATTCCCTGGGCATTGCCTTTATTCCCTCTAATATTCATCATTATTATGTGCCGTACCGGTTGGCGTTGGCGATCATGTCCTTCCACAATCTTCTATCCACAGTGCATAGTATGAGTTCTGTTGTTGACTGTTTTCTATGCCATGACACCAAGCTATCCAGTATTTTCTCTCTTTGTCGTCTGCGATCTCTCTTTCCGTTTATTTTGCCAGTTGTAATCAAGTATTCCAACTTTCCTCTTCTCATGATGTGCCCAAAAAAATGTTGATTGCTTCTTTCTGATGTTTTTAAGAGCTCCCTTTTTGTGCTGGCCTCTTTGAGAACTTTCTCATTGGTCTTTTTAGCTGTCAAGGGAACTTTCAACATTCTTCTGAGAAATTCCATCTCTGATATTAGCAGTCTTAAATTACTTAAAATTGTTTAATCTAATGTTAGTAATGGTAATAGCTTTAAATAAGTTACCTGTTATTTACAATGTACACTGATTCCTTTTTACATTAAATTGTAAAAAAAAAAAAAGAAGTAAAGTACCCCCGTCACTCCAAGTGGCGTATAGGGAATATGGTGTTAGCGACCATATATTTTACAGACCTTCGCACATGATCTTTGGGGTAATGTGGTCGGTATTACGCCCGTGCCGCTTTACTTTCCCAGAAATAAATCTAGTATCCATTAAAGGCTGGGTGAACCGGAAGCCCATGGTTGGGATCGAACCCTACCTCTTTATCCTTTGTAGTCCCGTTCACTAACCACTGCGCTATCGCGGCTGTTAAATTCTAATACTAAAGCACATTTGCAAAACGGTCTGTTTTTTTTTTATTGAGGGACGAAGGCGAGAAGCCATTGGGCATCAAGAGGAGAAGATAGGAACGAAGTATTCACATTTTGCTTGCAAACATCTGTGCTCCTAAGAATCCTCAACGACTACGACACGAGTGAGTTTTCTTTATAGTCCCAGAAGACAACACTCGAAGTCGTTGGTCAAATTCTTAAAAGTCCACTCAAGATTTAGGTCAAGGGTGCTCCTGATAGAAATATGCAAATTTTCGCGGTCACTTTCTGGTTCTGCAGACTGCAACAAGTGGGGTAGTAAATTTGTTGCTCCTTTGAACATATTGACGCAGATACCTGGCAAGTTTTTGCGAATTGAGTTTTATTTTCGATGTGTATTTGGAATTCCATTATTTGAAATGAGAGAAATAGGCTGTTATAAATAGAAGCCAGGAAGACCTAAGTACTTTACAGCAAGATGTAAACACAGAGCACATGCTTTTTTTCCATGAAAAGGAAACAAACGATGAAGTCTTAAAACAACTAAAAATGGAAAGAGAATTACTAAACACAATTCAAACAAGACAAATGCGATTTTTTGGCCATGTTAAAAGACACAACAGCCTACTAAAAGTAATCCTGGAGGGAAAATACAAGGTAAAAGAGGCAGAGGCAGACCAAGACTAACATGGACGAGTAACATCAAAAGATGGACAAATCAGCCTATGACAACCTGCACCATCAAAGCAAGAGACAGAGCAGAATGGTGTTCCAAGGTAGCCAACCTTCGTTGCGGAGATGGCACTCGATGATGATTATCCGTCACTGGTTATATTATGTCCAAGGTAGTTGTAGTTCTGAACTGTCTCCAGGTCTATTACTTCAACATTGATATCCACTTGTAGGTTTTGAGTATTATCTTGTTTATGATAATAGTTTTAGTCTTTTTGATATTCATATCTAATCCATATGTTTCCCCTGTCATGTTTATTTCATAAGTATTTGTTATAAATCTTCAGGATTTTCTGCTAGCAGGACAGTATCATCAGCATATCTTAGGTTATTGATTATCTTTCCATTAATGTTTAGGCCTGGCATCTCTGAGATGTTTTTAAAGATTTGCTCAGTGTATAAATTGAACAAGCTTGTTGATTGCATGCATCCCTGCTTTATTCCTCTCTTTATATCAATGGGTGTAGATTTCTCTTTGTTATATGTTATTATTGCCGCTTGCTCCCAGCGTAAATTACATATGCCCTCTAGGTGTATATCTTTTAGGCAATCTATAAGTTGTTCATGGTGTATTCTGTTCCGCTACTGTTTTGTTTCATGTGTCTCAAATTATATTAATACATGATTAAAGTGGTCGGGGCTCGGGTCTGGTGTTACAAAATGGCATAGGGTTGACCACGACGCCGACAAAACATAATTGTCTAGTCCTTTTGTAGTCTCGGAGTAGCCCGTTCCCTTTTGTAGTCTCCCCTATATTACATAATCACCTGTGTGTCTTCAATACTTTCCCCATCGTGTGGGCAGACAAAC